>CM055271.1:6855994-6879098 GCA_029237695.1 Conchocele bisecta | reverse complement strand
CGGGTGTGTTTCATTGACTGAAAGGCGAACAGTGTAGACCCTGGTTAGACTGCGCGAATGCGCAGTCTAACCTGGGTCTACACTTTTTGATATTATATACATGTACGTCACTCGTTATTAGCAAAATGCTTAATGTGTTTCTATTTATTTTGTACATTGTAGTGTTTGCGATCTCACAGAAAGTTGCAAAGCTGTTTTTATTTGCGAAAATATCATTCTACACAGCGTATTTATTGAATGCTTAAAAATGTGTTTGCCTAGACGGTACTTAAAGTTATATATAATATGTAAATAGTGCACTGGAAATGCCAACTATACAGTTTAAGTTTAAAGGTACATGCCCACTCAGTAGACACAAACTGTTCTTTATATCAGAGACATCACCCGAGATATTTTCTGGCAAAATAAACATTCATTCACCATTACCCCACGTATTGATTGGCATTATTATGCATTTTCTATTAGACGTAAATTTCCACACTGATATCAGGGGCGATCCTTAAACTATTAACGGATATTACTATTTATTCTCTGTATTTATTTTTTGATGTGCAATCATCATACTTTACAATCTGTCAAAAATATTATTTTTTCAAGCGACACATTTAATTAGTATAAATAATTAAAAAATAGCATGATACCACCGCGAGTCACTATCAGTAAAATAAATATTACTAACTTTTTTATCTGTATAGCGGGCACTCGTAATTTTTAGAACTGGTGGAATAGCTACACAATTATACACTTATTTAATTCCTATAAAGAACATTTTGTGCATACTGAGGGGGCGCGTACCTTTAAACATGTACACATGTCCCTCTATCAAATGTTTCAATACGACTTGTCAGCTCAAAATGTGTCGGCCTTTTGTAGCACAACATACACGTAACTACAATTGCCGGTACGTAATATACCGGTAATTACGACAAATGTTTCTGCTGATGACGTCAAGATGCTGCAATTACGCCACAACTGTAAACACTTTATTTTTATTGTACGCTTCCTGTTAAAGTTTCTAATTCAAACCTGCACAATCTAAAACATCTCATTTCACATTTGTTAACCCATACAAGGCGGGAAAATAATATTGTCGTCTGGGCTTTTAATGTTTTAACTTTCATTGTATTGTTAAAGAAAACAACAGCATGTTTTAGCAGCACTTGATAATCTTCGCCAATGGAGAAGATTCTCATGCGCTGTAAAAACATGGTTTAACCCGGAGGAAAATGGAGGATGAAAAATGAAAAATAAAACAGACGGACCCAATCCCAATTTAAATTTAATTCCTAGATGATTCAGCTAACTTTGACACATTCTTCGCCGAAAACATGTTTGCACCGAGACAATTAGGACCATGCCAATAAACAGACGACCAAATTTAAATTTAATTCCTAGATGATTCAGCTAACTTTGACACATTCTTCGCCGAAAACATGTTTGCACCGAGAAAATTAGACCATGAAAATAAACAGACGAAAAGCAAATTTAATTCCGATATGATTCAGCTACCATTGACACATTCTTCGCCGAAAACATGGTTTCTCCGATACAAATGGACGATGAAAAATAAACAGAGACACACTTTCAATTTAATTCCGATAGATTCAGCTACCATCCGTCGGACACATTCTTCGCCGAAAACATGGTTTCACCGATACAAATGGACGTTGAAAAATTCATAGTCGACACAAATAAATTCAATTACGAGTTAACGTAAACACATTCTTCGCCGTAAAATAGATTAATGGAAAATGGACGATACAAAATAAACAGACGACAAAATGTAAATTTAATTCCGAGACAATTGAGTTAACTTTGACACATTCGGCGTCGCATGTTGCAGTGCGGGAATCGCTCGCAGCAGTCACGTGACGACTTGCACGGATGTCCGTACCAGCAGTTGTAACACACGTGCGCGCTTTTATCGCAGTTCGAGAAACTCCGGCAACAGTCGGAGGTTGTCATGCATCGCTGTCGGAAACACTCGGTATCCTTTAGACTGAGCCACGGTTTGTAGTAGTTCCGGTAGTATCTGGAATAGTAATATCTGAAAATGCACAGAATACCAGTCTACTGTCTGTTCAACGTTTTTTTTTCTGCCGACATATGTTTGGCTATTAAAGGAGCTACTTGACAATTCAAGCCCAAGCCAGCTTAGAAATATGATATGCAAATTGACAAATTGTATCAAATAATAACATTTTCGATAGGTTTTTGTTCTGTTCCAACCATGGATTGAAATACTGATTGTTTGTTTGATATATATATTCGTCAATTTGCATAGTTCTAAGTTGTCATGGGGCTACGTGTAATAGCCAACACATGCAATCGGCAAAAATAAACACTGGAGCATACTTTAAAGGTACATGCCCACTCAGTAGACACAAACTGTTCTTTATATCAGAGACATCATCTGAGACATTTTCTGACAAAATAAACATTCATTCACCATTACCACACGTAATGATTGGCATTATTGGCAGACATAAATTTCCACACTAATACCAGGGGCGATAACCGTGTTTCCTTAAAATGTTAACGGATATTACTATTTATTCTTTGCATTTATCTTTTGATATGCAATGATAATACTTTATAATCTGTCGAAAATATTATTGTATGCCTACTGAGTGGACATGTACTTTTAAGTGTATTTCGTATTACGCGAGGAAACGAAAAGGCCAGCGAGTAAGTGAAGCAGTTAGTGGCTACCTCCCTCATGGTGTTAGTGGCGGTTTGTAGCGGTTAGTGGCTAACTTCCTCATGGTGTTAGTGGCGGTTTGAAGCGGTTAGTGGCTAACTTCCTCATGGTGTTAGTGGCGGTTTGAAGCGGTTAGTGGCTAACTCCGTCATGGTGTTAGTGTCTGTTTGAAGAGGTTAGTGGCTAACATCCTCATGGTGTTAGTAGCGGTGTTAGTAGCGGTGTTAGTGGCCGATGGTGTTAGTGGCGGTTTAATCGGTTGAATCGTGACTCCGTCATGGTGTTAGTGGCGGTTTGAAGCGGTTGGTGGCTAACCCCCTAATGGTGTTAGTGGCGGTTTCAAGGGCTAACTCCCTCATAGCGTTAGTGGCGTTTTGAAGCGGTTAATGGTTAACTCCCTCATCGCGTTAGTGGCGGTTGTAAGCGGTTAGTGGTTAACTTCCTCATGGTGTTAGTGGCGGTTTGAAGCGGTTAGTGGCTAACTCCCGCATGAGAGTTAATTGTGGTTTGAAGCGGTTAGTGGTAAACTCCGTCATGGTGTTATTGGCGGTTTCAAGTGGTTAGCCACTAACTCCCTAATGGTGTTAGTGGCGGTTTCAAGCGGTTAGTGGCTAACTCCATCATGGCGTTAGTGACATTTTGTCAAATATATTGGTGTGACTTGAGAAAAGAGGTTTATTTAATTTATGGGTTTTTGCGATCATAATAGACGCTGTTCGTTGGTCACAAATCCCATAAGCCCCATTTCTCAAGTCACAGCCACACATACATCATAGAAATGCAAGATTGCCAAAGAAATAATATTATCCGTACATGAAAAGTAAAACAAAATCTGCTTGTCGTCATAAATAAATCATTTAGTAATATTTATTTTACTGATAGTGACGCGCATTGGTATCAGACTATTTTCATATGCAAATGAGGTATGATATTTTTTACTTATTTATACTAATGAAATGCGTCACCTGAACAAATAATATTTTCGACAGATTATAAAATAAATACAGAGAATAAATAGTAATGTCCGTTAACATTTTAAGGAAACACGGTTATTGCCCCTGATATCAGTCTGAACATTTTCGTCTAAAATAAAATGTATAATAATGCCAATAAATACGTGTGGTAATGGTGAATGAATGTTTATTTTGCCAGAAAATGTCCTACGTACAGAATATACAAAAGTATCGGTATGACTATATTATAACCTACTGCGTGGGCATGTACCTTTAATAAGAAAATAACTATTTTATTATTATTTATTTCGCCATTTTCAAAAATGGTGATCGTCAGAGGCATCCTTGTTATATTTAACTTCAGTTTATTGGAAAGCAGTTTAAAATGTGGTCCCGTGTATCAGATTATAAAAGTAGTAAGATTATTACTGATCCTACTGCTTT
Organism: Conchocele bisecta; assembly: GCA_029237695.1. Lineage (NCBI taxonomy): Eukaryota > Metazoa > Mollusca > Bivalvia > Lucinida > Thyasiridae > Conchocele > Conchocele bisecta. The sequence goes on along the minus strand of CM055271.1, from coordinate 6,875,000 downwards.
TGGGAGGCGAGGACCTGGCATCAGGTCAGGATTATTCTGATTTCAGGGCTGAATATATATATTTTTTTATTGTAACTATTCAGTTCTTATTTTGGGACCCCCCCCCCATTTGTACATGTACTTGAACATGTACATGTACTTGTACAGGTAATATATGGGATTTAGTACTAAACACATTGACACGGCCTTAAATGACAGTAGCTGTTCAAAGGCCGTTAAACCCCAACAAACAAACAAACAAACACACATATTTGAAGGAGAGTCTGGGCACGTTAAAGAACCAGAGGGCAATAGTCTTATAAGAGCTAGGCCCCATGGGGCCGGTTTCCTCGGTATCCACCTCCTTCCTTTCTCCCCTTCTTGGGACTCAACATGCAAGGTCATCGAGCCAGTGCCGTCGTTAAATCCAAGCATTTACATTTACATTGCAAAAGAAGAAGGTCTTCTATGTTTCCTCTTTATTTTACAGATGCATATTTGCATTCCTTTATGTCGTTTTTTTTCGTTTTCCGACACACTAGACAAAAGCTAAGATTCAAAATCTTGAAATCTCAAAATCTTGAGTTTTAAGTTTTACCGTCCAAGGGTGTCTGAAAACATAAACAATACGGCAAAGGTAAATGCAAATATGTACGGCGCCCCGCAGGGGAGATGTTTTTTTAAATTTATTCGTACCCACGAAATAACAATTCGTTCCCTCAATTTAACAATTCGTTCCCTCGAATTAACAATTCGTTCCCACGATATAACAATTCGTTCCCTCGAATTAACAATTCGTTCACACGAAATGAAAATTCGTTCCCTCAATTGAACAATTCGTTCCCTCGAATTAACAATTCGTTCCCTCGAATTAACAATTCGTTCCTCGAATTAACAATTCGTTCCCACGAATTAACAATTCGTTCCCGTGGGAACGAATTGTTATTTCGTGGGAATGAATTGTTAAATTGAGGGAACGAATTGTTATTTCGTTGGAACGAATTAATAAAAAAAATAATTCTACGTCCGCTGCGGGGCTCCGTAAATATACATCCGCAAAAGGGAAACGTAGTAGAATTTCCTCTTTTGCAATAAACTGAATATTTACCTGCTGTAGCGATTTCCTCTGCGACTGTTGCCGCCGTAGGAATACGATAATCTGGCATACCTGTGTGATAGAAATAGAGATATATAGAGAATAGTAGGTCAGTGCCGTGAATGGGAAAACATATCTGGCAAGGCTTAGGAAACGGGATGGGCGAGGCTCTGCAAATGTGCATACAGTGGACCATATATAAACCGAGACAGCCTGGGAGGTCCCCAGGGTGTCCGGTTTAGAGAGGTTCCACTGTAAAACAGACATCTGACTACTCCAAGACACGCGTGGATGCTTTGCGATCATGAACATACATTACCATTGGAAATAAATAACAAATAACACTGTATATGTATACAGGCGTGTAGCGGTGTCTAACATAATGATAGTTGATACACTACGCTGATCTCGAGCTCCAGGTAAGTTTTGTATCTAAAAGTATTATACCCCCAGATTTCAAAGTCAATGCGTATTTTACTTTTACAACTTGTTTATTGTTTTTGCAGCTCAAGTAAGTAAATGTTTAACTTTATTACGGTATTTTCACTACTCGATTTGAAAATCAATGCGTATGACGCCATATTGTCTTTACCGGGTTATACCTGGTTTGGTAATAACAGACAGGAGTTGCATGTGCGTGCTAGGAGAGGCTCTGGAGGAGTTGGTGTCTTTATAAGTAATACTATTATTGACAACTTTGATGTCACCATACTAGATGATTCTAGTGAAGGAATATTATGGGTACAATTGAACATACAACTGATAACACATGCATTAATGTATGCGTCTGTTACCTTCCTCCCCAGGGCTCCTCTCGGAACGTGGATGCACTCGCCTTCTTTGATACATTGATGGCTGATGTTTACAGATATCAAAACACTGGGGTGAATATGATATGCGGTGATGTTAATGGTAGGTGTGGAGATAATGATGATTTTATAGTGGGGATTGATAGTATTCCTCAGCGGTCAGTTTTGGATTTTAAAACAAATTCGTATGGAGATATGCTTATCGAATTTCTAATAAACTGAATTATTGTATGCTTAATGGCCGTAACAGTATCAATAATGACTTTACGTCAATATCTACAAAGGGGTGTGCAGTTGTTGATTATTGTCTTACTAGTCATGGGCACGTATCTAGATTTAAAGAGTTCAACGTCATGCGAGCGTCAACGCTCAATAATTTGTGCAATGATATCACTGTAATGTCGCCGTCATCACTGCCAGACCACTCCGCTTTGACTTGGGTTTTTGAATGTCAGACTGTTCCTGTTACACCAGATGCTTTGCCAACACCATCCGATACGTTTACCAAATTTGATGTATCTGCAGTTCCCACTTCGTTTCTACTTGACAATCATGTGAATATTCACTCTGTTGTTAGTGAACTCGAAGCGGGGTTACGAACTCAGTCTGCTATTGATAGTGCGTACAATGATTTATGTGATATAATAGTTAAAGAGATGTCCGATAAGTTGCCAAGTGTGTCTATCCCATTGCATTGTGGTGTTTCAAACAAAAAGCGGAGAGTTGGTAAGCCTTGGTGGAATGAAAACTTAACTGTGGCATGGAATGATGTTTGTGAAGCTGAACGAAAATGGTTGCACAGTAAAGTTAAATCTGATAAAGCGTCCTTAAAGATGTCATATGTCTTGGTTCGAAAACATTTTGACCGGTTGGTTCAAAGAGCCAAAAGGTTACAATGGTTTAGTTTTCAGAACCAGTTAGCAAACGAGGCAACAGGTAGCCAGTCTGAATTTTGGAAGACCATTGGTAAAATTGGCATTGGTCATGGTAAATCTAAAGGTATACCGATGGAGGTGGTACTTGATAATGGAGGCATTAGTAATGATGTTACTGTTGTGTTGGGCAAGTTGAAACTTGATTTTATTCATCTTCTAAACGCGGGACAATTTGCTGATATGTCAATTTATGTGAATGATCTGATCAACGACACATCTGAACCTATGTTCAATGATAATATTACATTGTTAGAAGTAAAACAAGCTGTAGATCATGCAAAGCGAAGTAAAGCGTGTGGTGATGATCAGATCCCTTCTGAAGTCTTATGTAATGACACCAGTATAATGTTCTTACATATACTAATTAATGTTTGTTTTAGCCAAAGTAAAATGACCACTGTTTGGGGTCACAGTATCATTAACCCAATTCCCAAATCAAGTACCACAGATCCTAGGGACCCATTATCTTATCGTGGCATATCGTTAACTTGTTGTATGTATAAGTTGTATTGTTTTATTTTAAATGAAAGACTATCGCGATAAGCGGAGGCCAATGATAAAATATGTGATGAGCAGAATGGTTTCAGAAAACGTCGAAGCACCATTGATCACGTGGCCTCATTAACAAACATTATTGATGTGCGTAAGAAGCGTAAACTGTCAACATTCTGCGCATTCATAGCTTTTAAAAAGGCATATGACACTGTAAATAGAAATATGTTGTGGAATAGACTAGCTGAAATAGGTGTCAGTGGCAAACTATTTGGAGCTGTCACATCATTGTACAGTTCTGTATCGTCATGTGTGCGTGTGAATGGTTTTAAAACTGATAGTTTCAATGTCACTACTGGATTGAGACACGGATGTAGTCTATCACCTTTATTATTCAATCTTTATAATAATGATCTTGTACTGAAAATGGCTGCTATGGGAAAAGGTGTCCGTGTAGGAGATGAACTTGTTGCCATTTTATTATATGCTGATGATATTGTCTTAATTGCAGATAATGAACGTGACTTACAATGTATGCTGGATTTGTTGTATGACTGGAGCAAAGCCAATTATATGTGTGTTAATAGTAATAAAAGTAACATTGTACATTTTAGACCAAAATCCGCATCGAGAAGCGCACTTACTTTTTTATGTGGTGATACACGTTTAAACACTGTTGATAAATATACATATCATGGACTTGTACTAGATGAATATATTGACTATAATGTTACTGCCAAAATGGTTGCACAGAGTGCAGGCAGAGCCGTCGGTCTTATTATTGCAAAGTCTAAGTACATTGGTGGTATGCCGTATGATGTTTTCACTAAACTGTATGATTCAATAGTATGGCCTGTTATAGCTTATGGGGCAGCTGTATGGGGATATAGATCATTCTCATGTATCGATGCTGTACAGTATAGAGCTATGCGTTTTTATATGGGCGTGGGAAAGTATACACCCAGTGCTGCTGTCTCCGGTGATATGGCATGGTTACCAGCTATCATCCGACAGTGGAAATGTATTGCCAACCTCTGGAGTCGTTGTGTAAATATGAGTGTAGACAGAATTAATAAGATACTTTTTAATTGGTGTCATAGCGTTAATAGCAGGCAGTGTCAAAATTGGTGTTATACTGTTATCAAACATTTTAATAATTTTCAACTTAATCAATATTTAAATGTTGATACATTTATTGCTAAAACGGCACTTTTAGGAGATCTAGTTACGACAATGATGCACAAATACGTTGTTGAATGGCATGACCGTATTAACAGTAATAGCAGCATACGGGGTCAAAGGGGTAATACACTCAGGTCTTATTGTAAGTTCAAAAATAACTTCGAAACAGAAGCATATTGCAAGCTCTTGATTCCATTTAAGCACAGATCAGCTTTTGCCAAGTTTCGCTGTGGGGTTGCTCTCATTAGACTGGAAACCGGACGATACGAAAATATTGCCCTGGATGAAAGGCTGTGTATATTTCGCAATTCTAATACTGTGGAAACGGAAAAGCATGTGCTTTTAGAATGTGATTTGTAGTGATCTTAGAACTGTATTGTTCGATAAAGCTTGCAACATTGTTCTGGATTTCTTGAACTTGTGTGATATCGATAAGTTTGTCATCTTATTTTCTAATGGTGATATCATGAAAGAATGTGCCAAAACTTGTTTCAATATTTTAAAAAGAAGGTGTGGTTTCCTTTATAGATGATCAATATACCGTACGTTATGTCTTATTCATTTAACCATGTCTTATAGTGTAGATATTGTACTATATTCATGAATGATTGTGTCTATGTTTATCATGTGTTTTAGTGTACGGGTACGTCATAGTCATGATACACGCAGTAGGTTACATGTAGTTTGTGCATGTGCGTTATAGCATGTATCAGATGCTGGTGGCACGAACACGTTAGATAACCGTATGTACATATTACCCATGTATTCATATTCATTTTTTTTATGTGGCAAAACACATGTTTTATAGTGAGTGTTGTCTCTTGTAATTCTTATAGAATGGCGATGTACTTTTTTACTGTGTCTATATTGTATTATCTTATGTGTGTACATTGATGAGACTTTAATAAACAAATATATATATATACGTATTTTCACATTACCGCGATTATTTTGTACTCGCACTTTTGATAATTAATGCGTATTCTGCTAAAATAAGTGCGTAAAATACGTGAATACGCACCTTATCTGGAGCGCTGTTAAATCTTGCCAACATTTATAAATGTCTTTATTACAAAATACTTGAACACGTGCTTGAATTCAGGCAGTTTGATTGACTGAGGCTGAGTTGTACGACAGCTCAGACTCAGCCGATAAAATTACTTGATTCGGAGTGGACATTGCCATTATAGAAGTTTGAAACGTTGATAATCTGGGCACGATTAACGCTGGCGGTTGTGTAGCTACGACCGTGGTAAAACACTCATCTATTCTGGTCGAACTCACCAATGGTGTGCAGTATCATATGAGCTGTCTGATTCAATTGCTAATGTGGATATTTATTTATCCTCAAGGAGACTTTCCCTCATTCCAATGCGGGGGATGATATCCGCCGGCAATAACCACGTGTTGCAATCGATGTGAATAAAATCCGTACAATAAATGCGAGAGCTTGGAAGAAAAACAGGCGAAATTGCTTGTTCAATTCCCGTGTTTGTATGAGCGGTCTGAGAGATGTGATTTTTTTGTCTTGTCTTCTTGCGTTTTTTTTTTAGAGCTATTCGTTTATCTGGTGAATGAAACGGGGGAAATCTCACAGGTTCTTGAAGAACGGTTCATATTTCGGTGTTTTATGGGTTATTTCGGTATATCTGGTGGTTTGGGTGCATTGTTACCAACATACAATTTACGTCACCTCCCGCGAGTCACAGTACACGTATAAGTACGGTAATGTATTTTGACAGTATAAAAGGTGTCCGAAAGTTCGGAACGGTGAATGTGTAGATAATTGACGATTTCGCTCGTGTGTAATGATTGAGCATTAGTAGTTGCACAAAACTATGTCAATTACCCAAAACCAACGAAATGCACCCAAATCTACACAAACTACCCATATGACACCAACATACTGACCATCTGTTCAAACACATCTCACTGAATCTTACTGGAAGTGACACATGTTACCACGCATGTATTATCTGGGTCAGTTTCACTAAACTTCGTACGACTGAAATGCTCATAAGTGCAACATTATCATAGTCTGTAAATTCCAATGTTTTCTTGTAAACAATTAGTGGATTTACATTTATTGAGCATAGGCTGCAGCGTATGCTCAATAAATGTAAATCCATTAATTGAAATTCCCAGACTATCCTAAGTTTGCACTTTCGAACATTTTAGTCGTACGAAACGCCCCCTTCCCCCCTCCTGGTTTGTAGTTCCATGTGAAGTCCATGTGAAGTCCGGTACATTTTTGTTTTTTCTGCTACGTGAGAGGTTAAACCCATTATAAAAGCAGTAAGATTAGTACTAATTCTATCACATTTAGGGAATAGGACTAAGTGAGCTGGAGGACCTGGCACTAGGTCATGTTATTCTAATTTCCAGGGCTGAATATATATTATATACATTTTCTGAAAATAATCAGTTCTGATTTTGGAATCCCCCCCTCCTCCTCCCCCCCCCCCCCTAACAGCAGGTGGAATCTGCGATTCGACCATATACCCGGCCGAAAATGACCATAGCTGTTAACAGGTCGTTAAACGTGATTGCAGAAATAAATAAACATACGAGTGTATGCTATTTGGTCAGAAACAACACTGGTCACAAATCCCATAAGCCCCATTTCTCCAGTCACAGCCAAATGTGGCCATGGTGTGGGAATAATATCATGGTTTATTGCCATTAACGATCGTGACTAGTCGCTTTATCACGAGGTGAATCGTGATCCGTTTCTTACGTTTCTTATACAAATCTCTAATCGTTCATGATAGGAATATATCGTAGATATGTGTGTCTGTGACTGGAGAAATAGGGCTTATCGGACTTGTGACCAGTGAAGCACCTGATCAAATAGCACAGCCCTGTAGCCTGATAACGATCTATATTGCTTGTTAGAAGCACGGCGGTGTTTCATTGATGGAATGGCGAGCAGCGCAGATCCTGATCAGACTGTGCGGATGCACAGTCTGATCTGGATCTTCACTGATCGCAAATTCCATATGCCCAATTTCTCAAGTCACAGCCACATATCGATGTAATAATATAGTGGGTGGGAGCTTATAGGGTTACGATATATAACGTTCATATGTGTGGCTGTGACTGGAGAAATTGGGCATTATGGGTGTTGCACAGCCACATAGTAGTAGTAGTAAAATATTTTATTAACGTGTCACATCTCTTAAAACAAGGTTATAATACATGTGAGCGAAATTACATTTTTAAGAGATCCGGCCGACATCGGCCTATGAGACACAAATACATGGCAATGTGGGATTCGTGTAAAATTAATTGATTCTGATCTTGACATGCGCCTATGTTTCCGCTTTCAGACTGAACTCGATATAAACAGAGTTCAATATGCGAGTGGAATGCAGTAGGAGCGTGCATATGACATGCTGACAAACACTGCTGACCATGGCCAGTCGGCTATACATCGCCGGCTGGTCTGGGTCTACAGTGGTTGCAGTGGTGATATGTTCAATGCGAATGGATTTGCTATATTTAACAAGTGATTGTACAGGTTGGTTAAATCCGAAAGATGCGGAAAATGTAAAAATGCATACAAAAGTTGAAAAATTAATAAAAATTGATAAAATGGAATTGAATTTGTACAAGTAGTTTGCAATGAATTGTATTTGATAAGAAATTAAACAGTAGGGAGAAATTGTTTTCTTCTACGAAACATTAGTGATAAAATTGATGCAAGTGTATGAGTCAAATTAACATTATTCATGAGAAAAATTAGCTTTTCATTCTCAGATAGTCTGTGAAAATCAGTATTGCTAGATTCAGCTTTAAAAAACAATGTACGTCTTAAATCATTGTAAAAATCACAGGTGAGTAAAAAATGCATTTCATCTTCCACTTGGCGAGACTGGCAAAGTTTACAAAGTCTGTCTGTTAGTGGCACCCCACTGTAGCGACCAGTTTCCACAAAAAGTGGTAAACTACCGCTGCGGAATTTCGCTAGAATGCTTCGGTGGCAGCGCTGCATACTGATCGAGGCGTAATGTTCACTTTTCAACTCGTGTTTGTATAGTCTATATGTTCTCAGTTTGTTACCGTTGGGGTTATTTCTGTCATTATGTAGACCAGTTTTCCACGTGCTCGCGTCCAAGTTCATGAGCTTAGTTTTAACACATTTAATAACAGTTTTAGTGGTGAAGTCACAGTTTTCAAATGTCTGCCATATGTCTAGGCTATCGGCGAAAGTCTTCACTCTACGCTCCCAGCACTTGCCGTGCGTACTTGACCAATTAAACACCATTTTCACACGTCTAGTATTGTCCAGCCGCTTCAACTTGCAATAAAGCCTACTCACTTCAAGTTTCTGTTTGACAAAACAGCCAGACCAGCCCATGTCTCCCTGGGATGCTATATTAGATGCGTTTTTCCCGAGGCCAGAAAATACCTGCACGCTTTATTTTGTACAGTATTTATTTTTCTATGGTTTGTGAGGCCCCAAATGCCGCTAGCATAGAACAATACGGGTTCTACTAGATTTTCATATAGCTTTTTGAAACATCGTAACGTCATCCCTCCCAAGTGTAAATGCTTAGTATATAGGGCGGACAGGGCTCGACTTGCTGATTTGGCCAATTCAGAAACGGCGTATTTCATGTCCAGGTGCTCGTGAAACCACAAACCTAGATATTTGTATGTACTGGATAGATTTACATGAAAATTACCACATGTGAAGCGAACATTAGACCTGGGGGCAGTAGAAGGGCGGAAGTGAACAGCTTTTGTTTTGTCCTGGTTTAGACTTAATCTCCACTTCACGCACCACCGGTTAACTGCGTTCAACATTGTCTGAAGAGATTCTTCCGTCGGGGCAATTAACGCGACGTCATCTGCGTACAACAGGATGCACAGGTCCGTCCCACCAATATCGACTCCACACTGTAATGTCTTTAGTTCTTCAGCCAGGTCGTTGATGTAGAGGGAGAGAAAAGCGTCGGCGAAATTTTACAGCCCTGTTTGACGCCAATACTGACGTCGAAAAACGGCGTTGTCAAGTCGTTGACCTTCACAGCGCACTTCACGTTGGCGTACATGGATTGGATTGCGTCTAACATTTTGCCTTTTATGCCGAGTGTCATAAGTTTGAACCATAAACAGTCTCTGTTAACTCGGTCAAATGCCTTTTTTGCATCAATGAAGCACACAAATGTATCACGCTTCTGCATTTTACGCTTGTTTATAATCGAGTATAGTGCATACATGTGTTCGGTGCATGATCGTTTTCGTCGAAAACCGTTCTGTTCGTCCACTAAAATGTTATTTTGCTCAGCCCACTTGGTTAGTCTACAGTTTAATATATCCGCGTAAATCTTGCACGGGATAGATATCAGCGTAATCGGCCGGTAGCTCAATGGGTTTCTGGGGTCGTTGGCGTCCGATTTCGGGATAGGTTTAATGAGGCCTGACGTCCACTCACTCGGCACGGTCCCGTGTTCAAAACAAAACTGTATTATCGTGTGCAGTAGTCGGACACAATTGTCATTGCGCAAAACGCCCGCGGGTATGTTGTCCAGGCCAGGTGCACCTTTTACCTTAGCCTTGAATGTGCATGTTTTAACCTCTTGGAGAGAGATAGGCCGATTTAAAGTGGATATGTCGTGGTCCGTGTGGGGGACGCTGTCGTGACGTAAACTCTGTTTTACGTAATTCAAATGATTATTGTCAAAATCGCTGATATTCGTTTCATCCGAGTATAACTGTTCATAGTCACCTTTCCAACGTAACAAAACGTCACCGACGTCCGTTAACACGTTTCCGTTAATTTCTCAAGTCACAGCCACATATCGATGTAATAATATAGTGGGTGGGAGCTTATAGGGTTACGATATATAACGTTCATATGTGTGGCTGTGACTGGAGAAATTGGGCATTATGGGTGTTGCGACCAGTGTAAATCCAGATCAGGATCTGCACTATTCGGCATTCAACCTATGAAACATTCGTCATGCTTCTAATCAGGTTACAAGAGTGCGATATTTGATCAGGAGCTACACTGGTAATAAATCCGATGAGCCCCATTTATCCAGTCACCGCAACATCATTTTCCTCTCACGTTTATGTGTAGAAAACATTAGCAAATCTGTGAAATAGATTGGCTATACAAATCAATTACGAAACATCACTATCTGGCATTTACATGGACATATAGGCTGCATATGATAGAAAATATTCATGGTAATACACAAAATATGACATTTTTTTTATGGATATTTATACAAACGTTTTCAATCGAAATGGCAATATTGAAAGACGTGATTTGATTTCTTTAGTGGGTGTATCACTGGGATGAATACCGTAAAATAAAATCTTCCGACTGTAATTGGAGGAGACTGTCAACATTATTGCATACCTTTATTAATACAAATGCGGATATTACACCACAGTAGTGTAATACATATGACATTAGCTCGTTACAGAAAACAGTAACCATCGTGTAATATATATCAAATTACTAAAACAAACCTTTTATCAGCGGTTGGATAGTCTATATCGTCATAGCTGTTGTCCACGGCAGTATCTAACAAGTCCGGGGATAGACCATAGCTGAATGCTGATACTGAAAAATAGACACAACATGCACTAGTTTAACCCTTTGAACCCGAAATCCCGCTATATCGGTTGATGCAAAAAGTGCAGATCCAGATGAGCCGGCTCGTAGCGAGCCGTCTCATCAGGATCTGCACTTTTTGAACGTAATTTTAATATTTTTGAGAACAAAAACACCCCCTTTTCATAAATGGACGAATCTGAAAATCATTTTGTGACCATTGGATTGGTCGGAACATTAGCATATCACAGTCCATTCCAGTTCCTTAGGGTTGAACGGGTTAAAGGTATTTTCTCATTATACAGTGGAGCCCCTCTAAACCGGACACTTGGGAATATATAGATGTTTACCTTAGATGTGTTTCGCTGTTAAAAACCGCAATAGATGGAGCTAAAATACATATTATTATATTTATTATATCTGGGCACTCGGGCACTCGTAATTTTTAGAACTTGTGGAATGGTGACACAATTATACACTTATTTAATTTCTATAAAGAACATTTTGTGAGCATGTACCTTTAACGGCTGGAACATGGTTATCATTAAAAGGTAGAAACCGCAGTCGTACTGAATACCTTGCTGGTAGGCGACTCATTTCCGTCCAAAAATAATCTCTTTTTTTTTTGGCAATACCGTACAACTTATGGGCGCCGCCATTACGCAAAACCAAAACTATAGATCACGTGATCTCCCATCGTGATGTAACATAGAAACTATAGCGCCGGAAATGTCGATCGACTTACCGTAATGGCGCACCTGCATGGAGACAAACAAATACAAGATGGCGGCTGTGAGAATGACACGCATTGTGGAAGATCGAACTTGTGACGTCATCATGTGACGACAGCACCGATAATTCTATCAAAGCACCTGAAATATATACAATAAAACACTGTTGAGACATTGAAATGTGAATTAAACAAAATATAACACCGCCTGCGTTAATCTTGCCACTATTTATACATTTTTTTATACTTGAATATTGTGCTTGAAATCCAGCAGCTTGATTGACTGAGTCTGAGCTGTGCTGCAACTCAGGCTCAGCCAATCCAACGGCTTGATTGCGAGTCAAGCAGATTACTACAATTCATACTCAGATTGCTACCACTCAGGCTCAGTCTGTCAAGCTGCAAAATTGAGAGCTGACATTGCCAATAGATGTTCACAAACGTTGATAATATGGGCAGTAACCAGTCAAGTTATGAATAATATAGACAGTAAACCAGTCCTGGTACAGCTTAGCAACAAGGAGTAAATTCTCAGGACAACGGTATTGACTGTTATTATTATGACTGAGAGATAAATAAAATGTAGGCGACAGCAAAGGTATAAACATGTTTTTTTTATATTATTTGCATGGTGCAAATGTTGGCATGTTTATGTGACTGTACGGCTATGGGAAATGTATTAGTTGCCTGTTTCCTATATCAAGGTGCATGATCACGTGGTTACAACAACAACGTCGCCCACTCCAAAGTAAGTATTATTTTATATTTTCCTTAATATGCAACGGCTTTTGATGAAATATGCCGCAGCAAACAAGTGTTCATGAGCTGCATTTGGTGGTCCAGGGAGTTCTGCACAGACTTATGTCGTTTTTGCGAAGCATTGATTCTGTAATCGAATCTTCGCAAAAACGACAGAAGTTTGGGCGAAAATACAGAGACCACCAAATGCAGCTTAACAAGATGCGTTTGATGAGCCATATTTCATCAAAATCCGTTACGTAATAAGGACACTATTTTGAATCAGATGGATTCTGGAAGTTTCAGAACTTGTTGTTGTTGTTAGTACCACGTGAGCATACACCTTGTATATATGAACGGCGCGGTAATACTGCATACATTACAATGATAACTTCCCTTGAGATTTTAATAACACCATTTGCTTTGTTGTTCATATGAAGTAATACCGACGAAAGCCGATACGCGCCGAATACCTGTGGCAGACAAGCACACAGCTATCTATTAGAAGAGGATTAACTATGATTCAGTTGCTGACGTATTGACGATAGACTTGGCTTAAAATATGACTGATAAAAATTACACAAAAAATGAAAGTCGTTCCATAACAATAGCTGAAAACGACTATCCGAAAATACACATTGCATTTAACCGTTTCACCCCTAAGTAACTGGAATGGAATTTGATACGTTAATTTTGCAACCAATCCAATCGTCACAAAATTATTTTCAGATTAGTCCATTTATGAAATGGGGGTGATTTTGTTCTCAAAAATATGAAAATACATGTACTTGCAAAACGTGCAGATCCTGATGAGACGGCTCATCACGAGCCGGCTCATCTGGATCTACACGTTTTGTAAATACCACTATACAGGCATGTGGTGTTGAAAGGGTTAAATTACCGGTGTTTTCCATATAGCGTAGACGTGCATCACAATAAAAAATAACAAACTTATAACCTGAATAATATTACATTATTGAATCAACATGCCTTTTGGTGACTAGACAACTGATGGAACTAATTATAGAAGACTCATTAGACGAAACTACTAATGACTAAAATGCCAAATGTATTGAAGTCCAACACCCCGCCTGAGTGTTTATTAGCCATTGCGAAACACCTCAAATTGTATCATATACCGGCTCGAATTTCGTATGTTTATCACGTGAGTCTCACGTGAAAATTAAACATGCGGCTGTGACTGGAGAAATGGGGCTTATGCAATTTGTGACCAGTGTAGCTCCTGATCAGCTGACGCACTCATGTAACCTGATAACGATCCATATTGCTTGTTATGCGCAATACGGGTGTTATATTGATGGAATGGCGAACAGTGCAGATCCTGATCAGCCTGTGCGGATGCACAGGCTGATCGGGATCTACACTGGTCGCAAAACCCATCAGTCTCATTTCTCCAGTCACAGCCACATATTCATAATTTAAATTACACCATGAGACAAGCTATGTGATTTTTAATTTAAACACTATTTATTTCATACACTACATGGTACATCATTACATGTGAATTATACATGAATTTGAAAACAAGGTAATAGCTTATATGAATTCATACAAGGCAACGGCATGTGCGCAATCAACATTACAAGTACATAACATATCATGGAGTAGTTATAATTTCACCGGGTATGGAAGGTGTTCGAGCCAATTCCCACCCTTAAATATAAGCCGAATCGAATCGAGTTATAATTTCCATTATTTGATTTTTAACAAGAGTATGCACATGGTGTAGGTATATGAAATATATTTGGTATACCTGTATGTTTATTTCTTTTTTATTGCAAATTTTGTGATTGTGGTGATGGATAAGTCTCGAGCAACATCGCTAAATGGTATTTGTATTGACCCCACGAGGACTTGCATATGTAGTACATAACCATTAAATACACCTGTTCCCGTGAGGGTCAGCATGGTCAGTACCGTGAACGGTTAAGAACGAAATCGGGCACTATATAAGACATACAATATGCAAGCACGATATTTAGAAACACATTTGCTACCCCGCCCCATACCTCTCGCGAGGAACAAAATTGCTACACCGCTCCATACCTCTCGCGAGGAACATATCGGAGGCGAATTATTGTAGCAATGTGATTTTGTGCCAAAGACGATGTGCGAAATCTCAAGAATTTATTTTTTCAAACTTTACGATAAGTTTCGTAAATCACGTTGACGAAATTTTCAGAGCAAATGTACATTCTCTATGACGAATTCGTCAAATGCGGCTGTCATTTACAGAAAAGATCACAGTTTCTGTAAATGTTTTTTTTCTTCGAAATATCGCATCATTTCTTATGCACAAAATCACAAAGCGTGTCTCATATATCGAATCAATCACAGTTCTATGAGGTAAGATTTTCACATGAAAGTTCGATATAAAGATCATATGAGACACGCCATGTGATTTTGTACCGTCGGACATCTTGTACTTTCATGAAATACGTTTACAAAATTTACTATATTTTCCGTAAATGGAGTCAAAAGTTAACACAATTTTCAGCATGTACTTTGAAATTGTTGTCAACTTCTGACTTTATTTATGAAAAATATTGTAAATTTTGTAAGCGTAATTAATGAAATTACGCAGATATCCGAAGGTACAAAACCACATGGCGTGCCTCATACAGTGGAACCTCTCTAAACCGGACACCCTGGGGCCCTCCCAGGGTGTCCGGTTTGGAGAGATTCCACTGTACAATACAATATAAAACATATGAATTTGATATGAATGTATTTGCTGTGAAATGGATACTAACATCATATGATCATGATACGAGTTTGTTTACGTTTACATTATTGTCATGTGACAACAGTTTGCTGTATTGTGGCAATTTCAAGATATCTCGAAATAAATTATTTAACCCAGTGAAGTCTATACATAAAATAATCAGATTTGTTTTCAATTAAACGCATTGTATTAAATTTCACGAAATAAAAAGAAGTCCCATTCTTAAATTTTCATAAAACTTAACATTATCGAAAAGAATATTGTTTTTGCAATGTTTATATTGCCATACAATGTCGGCAGGTTTCGTGAAACAGACAGTAGCTTCTATTAAAGACGCTAGTGGAATTACTTTAAATAAATAAATAAAATAAATTAGTAACCATCGATTGTAAAACACGTTAATGATGCTGAAAAATAACTAGCGTTGCAAATTTATTTGTCGGTATTATAAACATTTTTTTACAAATCACCCATTTTTCGCAGGTGACTGACAAATATAATTGGGTTATGAAATACGATACAAATCTAAAATTAAACCTATTTTTTTCCTACACTGTTTCATCACTTTCTAGGCTTATCCGACACCCTCTATCTTAGGATAATGTCCTGGGGCCCGTTTTACTAAACTTCGTACGACTGAAATGTTCGTAAGCGCAAATTTAGAATAGTCTGTAAATTTCAAATAATGGACTTACATTTATTGAGCATAGGCTGCGTATGCAGCCTATGCTCAATAAATGTAAATCCAAAAATTGTTTACAAGAAAACACTGCTAATGTGAAATTTACAGACTATCATAATTTTGAACTTACGAACATTTTATTTGTGCGAAGTTTAGTGACACGTCCCGCTGATAACCTTGTTATATAGTTCATACAAGTTTAATTCCTATTACATTTCCATTCTTCAATTTAAAGGAAACGAAACTAATAAATAACTAAACCGCGATTCCTACCTTTTAGCTTTCAATTACTCCGTAAAAGTCCCGATATCCGGCTTTCATAAAGCAGCCGATAGCATTTACAGATCGCAATACATGCGTTCGCGTTGAATCACTTTGAATCATTGATCACACATGTATACAATCGCTTTCACGTTCACCGCCCGCAGAATCCACTTTACGACAATCTGCCTGTAAATTACGACAATGAATCACAACCTTTGACCTTAGTGCGATTTGATCAAGATGGAGCGGTTTATTCTCGTTTGTAATGAAGCCAGGGACAACAAATTCATTGAAAGTTTTATTTGTAGCACTAGGGCGGGATTTCAATTATCGTCTGCAGCCATAATAGGTTTACGATAATCAGATTAACGCTACCCTATTCCTAACAATCCTGGCGAATCCGCGCTAGCGGGGATTCCCCAGGATAGTTAAGAATAGGGTAATGTGATTTTTTTATATATTTTGGTGTACAGTGGGATATTTACAGTGATAAACCTCGATTTGTTTGGAATATAATAATGGCCACTTCGCTTTAAATGTGGGTAGCGAAGACTGGGGTATTTCTGGGTAGTTTACGTTTGCTTGCGAATCGGGTTAAGCGGCCGGAAATGGCTTTTGTCGGCAGATGAGTTTCTGGTCTCGGGAGTCATCGGTTTCATTTCGTAATTACGGAAATGAATACAGGCGAAATAAGCACCGGGTAGACAAACCCACGTCTCATCAGATATTAATCAACGAGAAACCCACTCAATACGGTGTTAATTATCTGGGTGTGGACACGGTGGGATATCTAATTACGAGATAAATGTCATATACGTTGACTTTACTTGATGCTTACGTTTAAGGGGCCACACTGACTCTGTGGACTTGCACGCCGTCTTACCATATACGTTACAGCGGCGTCGGAACAGGGGCCCGTTTCACTAAACTTCTTACGACTAAAATGTTCGTAAGTGCAACATTTTGATAGTCTGTAAATATCACATTAACAATGTTGTATTGCAAACAATTATTGGATTTACATTTATTGAGCATAGGCTGCATATGCAGCCTATGCTCAATAAATTTAAATCCATCAATTGAAATTTCCAGACGATCCTAAATTTGCACTTACGAACATTTTACTCGTACGAAGTTTAGTGAAACGGGCCCCAGGTAAATATTTTTCTGCAATTTTCTCATTTCTTATAAAAAGTCTATGTTGTTTTGTATTACACACGACCCATGTCCGACTGCCCAAGGCCAAGGTCACTGGGAACTTATGTTTTTATTCAATAACTAATGAACCACTTCACCGATTTTGATAATGTTTCGCCACACTATTTAGGGATGGTGGTTTGTTTGGCATACGACCCACGTCCGACCGCCCAAGGTCAAGGTCACTGAGGACTTATATTCACCTTGTTTGCAAGGCAAACGTGTTAACGTGTTTTTTTTTATTATTATCAAGGCTGCCAGCGAGTAGATTAGCTTCGTAATAACGACTGGACTGTGACTGGAGAAATTGTGCAGATCCTGATCAGACTGCGCGGATGCGCAGGCTGATCTGGATCTACACTGTTTTCATAACCCATAAGCCCCATTTCTCAAATCATAGCGACATATGGCCTTTCTGTTGAATGGACATAACACCCCATCAATCAGTAGAGTCAATAAATATATTTATATAATGGTGTTTAATGCCTGACAACAGCTAAGGTCATTTTAGGCCGGTTAACGGGTCGAATCTCTCATATTTCACCTACATGGATGGGGGAAAAATACCAAATCAGAACTGAATATTTACAGAAAACATATTTATTCAACCCTGACATTATAATAACATGAGCCAGATCCTCACCGCACCAGAGTCACTGAACCCCATTTCCTAAAAGTAATGCGATGCGTACTAAACTTAATTCAATTGTAGTGGTTGGCTGGTGGGAGCATGCGATGGGTAGTTTAACGATCTGGATTCATCCTTACTGGAATCCCGACCGGTGACCTGGAGCCTATTTCACCAACATTGCGAAGTATACTTATCTAGCAAAGTATACTTTGAGGGAGAAATTTTCAATTCAATTTTTTTTTATTATACTGAATTTATTCAGTTTTATAATTCTCATACTTTTAATCATCAACTATATGCAGTGGTTAGGTCTATATGAAATAATGCATTTTGGGGAAAATAAATGATTACTCGGCTACTGGTTTGGCCCTCATGTACGTCTTTTACTTTCTTGTATGCAAGAGTTCGATCTGGTTATACTCATTATATGAGTAATATGATTATTCGTGATCCTGTTATTTTTAGGGGAAGGGGCCAAGTGGTTTTGGTGTGGTATGGACCTGGCACCAGGTCAGGCTCTTCTTTTGTTCGATGTAATTATTCCGTTATGATTTAGGGACCTGCCCCCCTCCCTCAATGCAGCAGGTTAAATACAGGATCGAACCCGATGGCCCGGCCATAGATAACTGTAGCCATTGGTGGTTGGTCGTTAACACCAATAAACACAACAAATAAATCGACTCTAACGTACCAGAAAGCTAACAATGCACATGAGGGCTTATCCAGGGATATCGGAATTTCGGTAAGGAGGAACCCCACCGATAATTTCTTTTATATATACAATTCGTTTATTGGTATTAAACGGCAAGAAGCATATTTATAGCCGCATAACTAACATGTATGATGGTTTCATGGACATGTATCATCACTAGAAATATTAGCAAAGAGATAGTATTGGGCTAAATCATTCCACAATTAGTTTGCTGCTAGTCCACTGATTTCTAAACTCTTTCT
>CM055271.1:6779438-6855494 GCA_029237695.1 Conchocele bisecta | reverse complement strand
TTCTAAACTCTTTCTGTCCTCATTAAATTTCACATACTATTTTCATCTTGCTCACCCAGGCTGTATGCCGCGACCAGCCATTCAAACCGTTATAGTAAAACGGTTCAAATTGCGACCACGACCTACACCGAGTGAGAAATATGAACCATATGTAACACTGTCCATGACCAATTTTGGATATACACAGAAGTTATTGGGGTCGGTTTCTATTCAAGCAATGGTCATAATACAGTACTAGACATTGTTCTGGCGTGTCCATAGAGATGCATCCGAAACAGTGAGTGGTGACCGATGTTATTTATCAACATTCATGGTTTCTATTCAAGCAATTATCATAATGCAGTACTAGACATTGTTCCGCGTGTATGCCGATGTGCACACCACAATCCCGCTTGGGCATTCTGGGGCCCGTTTCACTAAACTTCTTACGACTAAAATGTTCGTAAGCGCAAATTTAGGATCGTCTAGAAATTTCAATTGATGGATTTACATTTATTGAGCATAGGCTGCATATGCAGCATACACTCAATACATGTAAATCCAATAATTGTTTACAAGAAAACATTTTTAATGTGAATTTTACAGACTATCATAATTTTGCACTTACGAACATTTTAGTTTTACGAAGTTTAGTGAAACGGGCCCCAGGTGTATCCATAGACATGCATCCAAAACAGTGAGTGGTGACCGATGTTATTTATCAATGTTCATGGTTTCTTCCAAGCAATGATCATAATGCAGTACTGTTTCCTATATAAATTTCTACATACATGTAACTATATGTTGTCATTTAGTATTTGTCTTAAAGCAAAGTAAACCAACGTTGATAACTTATGTACTATATTTGTCGATGTATTAGACATGAGTGTTTTAAACTTAGTCACGTTTGGCCAGTGACAATAATAAGGTTTAAGATATCTTTGTCTGAGTTCTCTATACTTTGGACATACAAGTATGAAGTGATATTCAGATTCTATTGCATTCATATTACAGTATATACACATTCGATCAGCTCGTGGTATATTTGCATATCTGCCAGTTTCAATTAATAATTCATGTGAAAACAGTCTCAGTCTTGTAAGCGAATATTTGTTAATAGTAATTGTATTTAGATACTTTTCCATTTCAAAACTATTTTTAAATGAGTTGTATGCTACGGAAGCCCATTAAGGCCACTTCACTTTTTTTTTTATCTTTTCTTGAATTTTCGAGATATTTTCTTGAATTTTCAAGATACTTTCTTAAATTTTCGAGATCTTTTCTTGAATTTTCAAGATCTTTTCTTGAATTTTCAAGTTCATGTCTTGAATTTTCAAGATCTTTTGTTGAAAATTCAAGAAAAGAACTTGAAAATTCAAGATTTCAAGAAGTTTTCTTGAATTTTCAAAAATTCAAGAAAAGATCTTGAAAATTCAAGAAAAGAACTTGAACATTCAAGAAAACATCTTGAATAAATGGAAATTAAAAAAAAGTGAAGTGGCCCTAATGGGCTTCCGTAGTATGCTGATAATCTGTTTGAACTATTAATAGATGCGTTCCAGTTTTGTTTGTAGATATCAATGATGCGTTGATTTATCATGTTATGATTTATGATCCGTGTATCCTGGTTGTGCCACCACTCAGACATTCCAATATCATCTAGCATTATTTTTATTTTGTGATGCCCAATTGTTGCCTCTATAATTATTGTTATTATTTACATCTTCTTTCAGCATGTTATACAGTATGTTAGGTAAAGTTTCGTTAGCTTTCACTATATTAACCCAATATTTAGTCATTATTATTTTTCTTCGGATCTTCATAGGATATCTAACAATAAATGTACCCGTCTGATGCTCCCAACCGCAGGTGGAAGACTCGGACCTAGGACCCAATAAATGGCTCATTTGAAAAACATTACTCTACACACCAATTTCCGTTCAATATACAGTATTATTATAGCCTATTCGAATAGGCGATACTGTATCGTGTACGGAAATGGGTGGGTGGGGTAACGTTTTACAAATGAGCCATTAATTGGGTCCTAGGTCCGAGTCTTCCAAATATGCTCCCAACCCTCGTCCTGCAACCAGTTTACGCTCGTCACTACAAAAAGGGCTTGTGTAGCCCCATATCAGTCTGACAAGGATAATCAATGTTCACTATTGCATTGTGGGGAAATATTTATCTAATGAAAACCTAGCTTTGCATCTGTTTGCCAGTAGCCGATTTGACCAAAATTACAAAATATACTTATCTTTCTAAGTACACTTTGAGGGAGAAATTTTCAATATAAGAATAATTTGATTCTTTTTCATTTAATGAAATAAAATATTTTCTGACCAAATTATTATATTGAATTTATTACATTATCACTGCCACTTTGGCTGTGATAATGTAATACAATTCAGTATAATTAGTATGCACACTTTTAATCATCAAATATATGCAGTTGTTAGTTCTATATGAAATAATGCATTTCGGAAAAAAAAATGGTTACTCCCTCGAAGTGTACTTAGCTAGATATGTATAAGTTGCAATTTTGGTGAAATCAGCTGTAGGATGTGTGTGTAGTTTGATCAGATGCTACTCTGGTCAAACACTCAATACATCATTTTTTGCCGACATGTGTTATATATACGTGAAGAGAATTATTAATATCAGGGTTATTTATTGTTTCTTCAACAACAGAATTCTAATATTTCGTCCACTCTAATCGTTCCACTTGAACGACAAACTTTTGGCTATTAAACATATTAAATCTAAAAAATATACAAATGTAAGTACTTTTTCATCAGTAACAAAAAAGTCACACTCCCCAATTTTTTTTATTTGATGAAATTCGATAAAATATTGGTTTTATTACGAAAAAACGATTTTCCTATGGGAATTAGTTTAAACAATATATAGTTCAATATGATAAGTGCTATACATACATGTGATACATACAGTTTGAAACAGGATCAGAAAACAAGCTTTTACGCTTATGTGAATTCTTCTCCTGAACGAGCTGTTTAACATGAATATACACTTTGCAAAGAATTTAGTGTTAAACTCGTTCAAAAATCATAAATAATACAAAATGCTGAATTTATCATTTGAAACATATGAGACACGCCATGCGATTTTGTACCTAAGAACATATGCGATTTTTCATGAAATATATTCACAGAAAAGGTGATACATTCCGTCGAAAGATGACGAAATTATCATGGCAAATGCGGAATAATATTCCGCATTTGCTATGAGAATTTTGTCATCTTTCGACGTCATTTACGGAAAATATTGTAAATTTTGTTTTTATTTTTCATGAAAAATCACACATTTTCTTAGGTACAAACTCGAATGGCGTGTCTCATATATGATAAATGATATACATATACATGTACATACATATACATTTGAAACAGGATTAGAAAACAAACTTTTATTCTTATGTGAATTCTTTTCCTGGGGGCCGTTTCACTAAACTTCGTACGACTAAAATGTTCGTAAGTGCAAAATTATGATACATGTAGTCTCTAAATTTCATATTAACAATATTTTCTTGTAAGCAATTATTGAATTTACATGTATTGATATCCTCAATAAATGTAAATCAATCAATTGAAATTTCCAGACGATCCTAAATTTGCTCTTGCGAACATTTTAGTCGTACGAAGTTTAGTGAAACGGGCCCCTGGACTATGTCACGCATATAGGTGAAATAAAGTAACATTGTTTAAATTTTGACTAATAAAAACAATTATAGCAAAATAGAAGCAGTACGCCAAGGGGAAAACGGCTATATTGAGCTTTCCTGGACACTCGTTGTACTCAAATACGAAAATAGTTAGCTTAACTGGAGCTCAATCAGGCAGACATTCACTGGATAAAAGTGAAGGGTAATATGTGGCTGTGACTGGAGAAATGGGGCTCATGGATTTTGCGACCAGTGTAGATCCAGGTCACCCTGTGCGGATGCATGTCACCAGTGTTTTCAATAGCCTCCGAGGATCAAGGACCAACATCGCCGATGATGACTAAATTTGGACGACTAAACTGCGAACAATCTTGTTTTGTTTCACATAGCGACATGAAACCGTATTCCAAGAGTCAATCGGCATACTGTGACAGTATCTTAACGATGAATCCATCTTTACGGATTCATATGTTATTTGCGAATCCTTTTGGGATTCACACCGGAGGCCAAGTGATCAGTAGCCTATTTCACCAACATTGCAAAGTATACTTATCTAGCAAAGTATACTTTGAGGGAGAAATTTAAGGATAAAAGTATTAATTTTTATTATACTGAATTTATTACATTATCACAGCCATTTTGGCTGTGATAATGTAATAAATTCAGTATAATAATTCTGCATATTTTTAATCATCAAGTATATGCAGTCGTTAGTTCTATATGACATAATGCATTTCGGGAACAATAAATGGTTACTCCCTCAAAGTATAATTTGCTAGATAAGTATACTTTTCAATGTTGGTGAAATAGGCTACTGGTGTAGCAAGGGCGCCTGGCATCGGAACATGATATTGTCGTTTAGTGCTATAAGTTTCTATTGCAAGTTAACTGCTGGATTCACGGTGCTCCCCCATAACGTACATTCCCGTATGTATACTGCATTGCTGTTGAATGGATGTAAATCACTCAAATCCAACAGTCAGGCTGTGAAATAGGGATTATGGGTTTTGCGACCAGTGTAGATCCAGACCAGCCTGTGCATCCGCACAGGCTGATCAGGATCTGCACTGTTCGCCATTCCATTAATGAAACGCCCGTTATGATTCTGAAAAGCAGATCGTTATTAGGCTATAGGAGTGTGCTATTTGTTCGGGAGCTACACTGGTCACAAATCCCATACGCCTCATTTCTCCAGTCACATGACATACTATTGAAAAACACAATTCCCACATGCGTTGAGATACACGATAGTACATATATTTGAGGAAAAAAAATAAAAAAAATAATGACATCATAAGAAGTTGTATGCCAGTAAACATATTTTGAGCTTAAAATTATGGTGGAATAATAATAATACCTGTAACGGCGACTCAGCAAATTATAATAACGTACATGTAATAACAAAAATAAAGAAACATTTTTTTGGGCAGCAAATTCGTGCATGGCACCACCAAAACCGGATTACCCATATTAATAAGAACATCGTTATCACTATGCTAGTCCCCTCCTGCCATGGCATCCTTGATATTAAAAAATAGCAAGGCAATGTGAACGGTACCCAGTGACATTGACATTGTGTGTTTAGACGTCGTCTGTATGCGAAACAAAGCACCGTTCATAGACACACATTGTGATTAAATAGCATTACAGACATGAAGGTGTTAAGCAGTTGTTGAGAAAAAACATTTGTCTTATAAACAAAATGAACGTAAGTCCTCAGTGACCTTGACTTGACCTTGGGCAGTCGGACGTGGGTCGTACCCGAAACAAAGCACCGTCTCTAGACACACATTGTGGCTGAATATTATTAAAATGGTGAAGTGGTTTATCAGTTATTATGAATTTGGATTTGGACATGGATTTCTTTTATTAATTCGTTCCCAGGAAATAACAATTCGTTCCCTCAATTTAACAATTCGTTCCCTCGAATTAACAATTTGTTTCCACGATATAACAATTCGTTCCCTCGAATTAACAATTGGTTACCACGAAATGACAATTCTTTCCCTCAATTTAACAATTCTTTCCTACGATATAGCAATTCGCTCCCACGAATTAACAATTCGTTCCCGTGGGAACGAATTGTTATTTCGTAGGAACGAATTGTTTATTGAGGGAACGAATTGTTATTTCGTGGGAACGAATTGTTTATTGAGGGAACAAATTGTTATTTCGTGGGAACGAATTGTTATTTCGTGGGAACGAAATAATAAAAAGAAAGAATTCTCCGTCCCCTGTGGGGCTACGTGGTGTAATACATGATCGTACATTGACTATTGCTATAATATCGGCGCTCCAGAGAAGGTGCAGAGAAATTTGAATCGGACCAAGTTTAAACAACGTTCGATTCAAATTACTCTGCAGAATGTTCAGACTAACTACATAAGTAATTCTGCTAAATTTGGTATTGGCGGACTCATAGTGTTAACGGCTGGAACATGGTCATAATTAAACGGAAGAAACCGCAGTCGTATTGGTGAAAAATAAGATTTACCCGAGACCTCATAGGCGCCGCCATGAATCCAGAGTTAGCAATAGACCATGTGATCCTATACCCTGAATAATATACGTTTGATTACTTAAATTAATACAAATATTGTGTAGGATGGAATCATATTTCCATAGTTGGTTTCACCTGGGGCCCGTTTCACTAAACTTCGTACGACTAAACTGTTCGTAAGTGCAAATTTTTGATCGTCTGGAAATTGCAAGTGATGGATTTACATTTATTGAGCATAGGCTGCATATGCAGCATATGCTCAATAAATGTAAATCCAATAATTGTTTATAAGAAAACATTGTTATTGTGAAATTTACAGACTATCATAATTTTGCACTTTAAAACGAACATTTTAGTCGTACGGCGTTTAGTGAAACGGCCCCCTGGTCCGTATATAGAATTCAACACAATATTAATTTAAATAATTTAAATCGGCACAATCCAAGCACATACAGTGAAATAAATAATACTGAGTTCATAAGCATTATACCAAGGTGTATGATCACGTGGTTACAACAACAACAACACGTACTGAACAAGTACTGAAACTTCCAGAATCCCTCCGATTCAAAGTACGTATTATTTTATAATTCTTTTATTATGTAACGGATTTTTATGAAATATGGCGCATCAAACACGTCTTGTTAAGCTGCATTTGGTGGTCTAGGTAATTTGAACAAAACTTTTGTCATTTTTGCGAATAATCGATTTCCGTGTCTACTTTGGAGTGGGCGCGCTTTCAACACTTTCAGCCTCTGTTGTTGTTGTTATAACCACATGATCATACACCTTGTATAAGAAACATAGCTATTCCTCTTATGCAACTAGTCAACAAGTTTAAAGTGACATACTGGTATCAGATACAATGTACATGTATGCACATAAAGTGATCGGATTAGTAAAACTATTTTACTTATACATTTGTATTCATATTTGTGGCTGTTACTGGAGAAATGAGGCTTATGGGAATGTTGACCAGTGTAGCTCCTGATCAAATAAACGAATATATTGCGTGTTAGAAGCATAACAGGTGTTTGATTGATGGAATGACGAACAGTGCAGATCCTGATCAGACTGTGCGGATGCACAGGCTGATCTGGATCTACACTGGTCGCGAGACCCATATACCACATTTCTTCAGTCACAGCTACATTTATAGTCAACGGAAACTACTGTATGACACATGTGGAATTTTATGGTAATAGAAAACAATTTCAGGTTAACAACAACACACACATGTGTAAACGAACGATCAACATATTGTTTGCCTTGAAGTAAGACTATCTTGTCGAGACGTCTCCAGAATTCACTAAATTTTGTAAATTCTAACGTTTTCACATTCAGCGAAGGAAACCCACATTTCTGTAGCGTCATTCTTTAATACAACGTGCGCTGGCGATTTGCCTTCATCAGCAGAAATAACTGAAATAATTCAGTATAAATTGCAGGTCTGGTGTCAGATGGATAACTTTTTCTCCTTGCACTGAACAGACAAACAGGCTACCATTTGGATGTACCGCTAAACTTACCGGCTTGTCGAAGTCACCGTACGTGTGTTTAATGTTACGTAGTTTGTCAGTTTGTCAGTTTTAATAAGTCATGTACATCGATTCGCCATCTGGTGATAGAGCCACGGCTGATACATCTTCAAAGGGAACCTTTATTACTGGTGATGTCCGCGTGCCATCAATGGATATACGCTCAATATGACAATGGTGGTTCACTGATGCGGCAGGAATTATTTCCTCTGCCGTGAACACTGTAAGAGATATAATCTTAGCAGTTTCTGAAACATTGACTTCTTTTGTACGTTTGAAGACATCGTTAATAATGGCATAAATGTAAATTTTATTTGTCACACATTCACAGCTTACTGCAATCTGCGAGTCTTTCACGCAAACTACATTACATGGCACGACCACTAGCTTATGAAATGTTAACAGCGTATGGTTGGGGCAATATAACTTAAGTGTCGTGTTTTTGTGGTCAAGCAGAACACTGCGAGAATCAGATAGGAAGCATATACCGCTAATCCAATGTATAGTATCATCTCATGGGAGTGCGCAGGAAACTGTTACGACTGTGTGGTTGATATGTTGGTTGCTTGAGGGTCCATTTGTACGTCTCACGGAGTTTTGGAATGGATACGTTCACTTTGACAGAGAAATGTTTGTCAAGCTCCATAACGTGATGTTTGAATTCGTCTCCAACTGCTGGTTGAATTGTAACATACTTTGTATCGCCTGTTAGCCGAACCATGTCTCCCGTATGTACCGCCATTTCATCTCCAAATCTTCTTGTAGCTACAAACTGCTGTATGTCATCGCCATGTTCCGCAACAATTTGTGCGACGTTTTGAACATTCTCCAAATCATCTTCTATTTTTGTGCAGGCCCTCAAGTGGCAATTGATCTTTTCACATTCTTCTTCGTATTTTGCATTGACTGCTTTATCAATTCTAGAGCACGTCTTTTTGAACATCTTTAGTATATGTTTCTTGCATTCGTCAAGAATCCGCGGAACATTCGCAACGTCACTTTTTAGAGAGGTTAATAGGGCCCTATCATTTGTCTGTATCGCATGTATTCCATCTAACATATGCTTGGTCTCTTGAATGATCGCAGACAAATCCGGCTCTCCCTTAAACTTGTGCAAACAATCCTCAACCACAGCAACATCTGAACACTTTCTATGTGTGACAAACATACATTTACTACAGCACGGTGTCTTATGATCGTGGCAGAAATATTCGATTTCTTTACCAGGATGTGTAACACAGTCCGTGACAAGCTTCGTCTTTCGCTTTCTGCCGGTCTCAACTGATTCAAGGTCAGTTATATTATGATACTTCAATGGTTTCATTTTCAAATGAATATCGCGGCATTCCCTGCAGATCTGCTCATTACAATGAAAACAGAAATACAACGCCTTTACATGTTTATCATCCCGCTCACAGGGTTGACAATCCTCGCTTTTAACCTGCAATGTTTCCACTGTGACACCCTCCACAATAGCTACCTCGGCGACCTGGCGATTTTCCGGAAATTGACTGACCCAGTTTTCCCTATCAATTTTAGCGTTTATAGGGATGAACCGTCTACACATTGGGCAATTAATCCCACCTTTTGTTGGTGATTTTTCGGATGATATATATCCTGATAAACACGATTGACAGAATGTGTGTGAACATGGTAAAGTTCTCGGTTTCTTGAAACTTTCCAAACAAATTGAGCATTCTTCCACTATCGACTTCAGAGTACCTACATTATCTGCCATTTTGTTTTAATCCTGAATGTTAACCTTGCCTGTCCTGTCGCGTAATCAATAATTGCGCCGAGGCATTATTTGCTATGGGTTTATAATGGACGACGTTTTCTACTCTTTAATTGAAGAGTATTTTCGAAATCCGCATATCGTACCGGTTTTTTTTAATCGGCAATGCGCTAAGGGAGAAGCCAGTGTTTTTCCCATTGAATTTGTAAAGCTATAATAAACTAACCTCAAAATGTGACATGATGTTATAAATAATGTATTCATATATTATCAATACACTACATATGTCAAATCATGAAAAGAAGCTTGATATATACTATTAGAACAAAATATAAGTCAAAAAATTAATAGTCATTTACCGATCCCCGAAGGTCAGGTAAATGTGGTTCACAGTGTTTACAAAGGGTTTCGGACATGACTGAAGTTTATCAGTTTATTGTAAATGATTCAATAGCGCAATAAGGTCTCTAGACCAAGATTATTTTCACTATTATCGTACAATGGTTACAATTAATACTTAGCTTGCCCTTTTCTGTCTTATTTCAAAATGTCTCGCCAAACTGTTTAGTTTTGCCGCATGGAGTTTTGCGTGAACCGAAAGGAAATACAACTCAAATCCGATACTCATTAACTTTTAATACAAGTTATTTTTCAACAATTAAGACAGAAAAGGGCAAGCTAAGTATTAATTAACATGTATATTTTATATTGGCCCTCTAGTCAGTTAAAATACTCTTTATTTAGTGTTGTTAACCCTTTCAACTCCTCTCGCCTCTTAGAACGCCATGTTTGCAAACAGTGTTGATCCAGATGAGCTGGCTCGTAACGAGCGAAGTAGTATATAGGGAGTCAAAATGATACCACCAAAGCTGGAAGCGTTATTGACCCTCGTTACAGCTCCCAACAGTATCGAAAAACGTGTTTTTGGCCAATAATATAAACTAGACACCAACACTGAAATATTTTAAACTGCGAAACCGTCTGGTTGTACACCCACCATACAACACTCCCAACACCCGCGAAAAATCAGGGAAAAATTGAAATTGAGATTGAAAATAATGGCCTCAAAAAAGAAGACGAACAAAAGTACTCCCCAGCACCCTCGAAAAACCAGGTTTTTTGCATAGAGAAGAGCAGAATGATACCACCAGAGGTGGCACCGTTTTCACCACCATACAACACTCCCAACACCCACGAAAAATCGGGGAAAAATTTCAGAAAAACCCAAATACATCGAACTACAACGAACTACAGATACTACAACCAACTACAGTATGTATCCACATTTGGGACAAAACATCCACAATCGTACTACCACCTAATATCCACAATCGAACTACAACGAACTACAGACACTACAACCAACTACAGACGAACGACAGATAGACTTGTCGTGGCCTCCCAAGAGGCAAACAGAAATGATACCACCCATTTGTGTATTTGGACACATTTGGGAAAATCTAATAAACAAAAGTACTCACCAGCACCCTCGAAAAACAAGCTTTTTTTGTGGAGAAAATCAGAATGATACCACCAGAGGTGGCACCGTTTCCACCACCACACGACACTCCCAACACCCACGAAAAATCGGGAACGGATTTCCGAAAAACCCAAATACATCGAACTACAACGAACTACAACCTCTGTCGTATGTATCCACATTTGGGACGAATACATCCACAATCGTACTACCACCCAATTGTACACATTTGGACTTTTGGGAAAGTCGAAGAAAAAATTTGTCTCCCAAGAGGCAAACAGAAATGATACCACCCAATTGTCCACATTTGGACTTTTGGGAAAAGTGTAGAAAAAATGTGTCTCCCAAGAGGCAAACAAAAATGATACCACCCAATTGTACACATTCGGACTTTTGGGAAAGTCGAAGAAAAAATTTGTCTCCCAAGAGGCAAACAAAAATGATACCACCCCCCAATTGTCCACATTTGGACTTTTGGGAAAATCTAATAAACAAAAGTACTCCCCAGCACCCTCGAAAAACAGGCTTTTTTTGTGGAGAAAATCAGAATGATACCACCAGAGGTGGCACCGTTTCCACCACCACACGACACTCCCAACACCCACGAAAAATCGGGAACGGATTTCCGAAAAACCCAAATACATCGAACTACAACAAACTACAGACACTACAACCAACACAGACGAACGACAGATGGAACTGCGTACGAGAACATCTGGAGAACCATAGAGAATGCGAAGTGGTGGTTGGGGGTCTCTGTGGTGGCGTACGCGGTCTGCAGACCACTGTTCCCATTCGTGGCTCTAGAGGCCCGTAGACTCTGGAAGAACAAAACAGACTCCGACGTCCAGTTCGTGCACTCCGCAAAACAGTCCGGTACGCCGAAGGAAAAAACCAAAACTAGCGACCCGTTCTACATGGAGTAGCCGTTTTGAGAAAAAAGTTCTTCGTCTTTTCCAATTTGTCTTTCTTGTTCTGTACCGAGTTGTCTTTCTTGCCGTTTCCAATTTGTCTTTCTTGTTCTGTACCGAGTTGTCTTTCTTGCCGTTTCCAATTTGTCTACCTCCTTTGGGAGAGGTTTTCTGTTTTTCGATGTGGTCTAGATTTTGTTTTGCTCTTGGGAGACGATTTTTCTTCGACTTTCCCAAAAGTCCAAATGTGGACAATTGGGTGGTATCATTTTTGTTTGCCTCTTGGGAGACACATTTTTTCTACACTTTTCCCAAAAGTCCAAATGTGGACAATTGGGTGGTAAACATTTTGTTTGCCTCTTGGGAGACACATTTTTTCTTCGACTTTCCCAAAAGTCCGAATGTGTACAATTGGGTGGTATCATTTTTGTTTGCCTCTTGGGAGACACATTTTTTCTACACTTTTCCCAAAAGTCCAAATGTGGACAATTGGGTGGTATCATTTCTGTTTGCCTCTTGGGAGACAAACAATTCTTGTGATTCTTGTGATTTTCCCATTTGAACAGAAAAATACTATTGGGAAAATGGAGTGCGAAACGTGTGGTAGAACTTTTGCCAAGAAGGCCAACTTGCAACGGCACATCAGGAGAAAGACGAGATGCAGTACTCCTGCATTCCTGTGCGAAGGTTGTGGAAAACATTTCTCCAGTTCCCAGACGCTTTGCAGACACAAATAGAAACGGTGTACCGCACCCTCGAGAACACATCTCCAGACTGCCGGACTAGAAAGCCGGGTTGTCGAACTAGAAAGCCAGGTTGCGGAACTACAGGCGTCCCTAGAGACAGAAAAACGCAAAAGAAAAATAGCGGAGTCCTGCTTCCGAGAGCTACACCAGAAGAAATAGTAGAACGAGATTGTTCTCGTACGCAGTTCTATCTGTCGTTCGTCTGTGTTGGTTGTAGTGCCTGTAGTTTGTTGTAGTTCGATGTATTTGGGTTTTTCGGAAATCCGTTCCCGATTTTTCGTGGGTGTTGGGAGTGTCGTGTGGTGGTGGAAACGGTGCCACCTCTGGTGGTATCATTCTGATTTTCTCCACAAAAAAGCCTGTTTTTCGAGGGTGCTGGGGAGTACTTTTGTTTATTAGATTTTCCCAAAAGTCCAAATGTGGACAATTGGGTGGTATCATTTTTGTTTGCCTCTTGGGAGACAAATTTTTTCTTCGACTTTCCCAAAAGTCCGAATGTGTACAATTGGGTGGTATCATTTTTGTTTGCCTCTTGGGAGACACATTTTTTCTACACTTTTCCCAAAAGTCCAAATGTGGACAATTGGGTGGTATCATTTCTGTTTGCCTCTTGGGAGACAAATTTTTTCTTCGACTTTCCCAAAAGTCCAAATGTGTACAATTGGGTGGTAGTACGATTGTGGATGTTTTCGTCCCAAATGTGGATACATACGACAGAGGTTGTAGTTCGTTGTAGTTCGATGTATTTGGGTTTTTCGGAAATCCGTTCCCGATTTTTCGTGGGTGTTGGGAGTGTCGTGTGGTGGTGGAAACGGTGCCACCTCTGGTGGTATCATTCTGATTTTCTCCACAAAAAAAGCTTGTTTTTCGAGGGTGCTGGTGAGTACTTTTGTTTATTAGATTTTCACAAATGTGTCCAAATACACAAATGGGTGGTATCATTTCTGTTTGCCTCTTGGGAGGCCACGACAAGTCTATCTGTCGTTCGTCTGTAGTTGGTTGTAGTGTCTGTAGTTCGTTGTAGTTCGATTGTGGATATTAGGTGGTAGTACGATTGTGGATGTTTTGTCCCAAATGTGGATACATACTGTAGTTGGTTGTAGTGTCTGTAGTTCGTTGTAGTTCGATGTATTTGGGTTTTTCTGAAATTTTTCCCCGATTTTTCGTGGGTTGGGTTAGTGTTGTATGGTGGTGAAAACGGTGCCACCTCTGGTGGTATCATTCTGCTCTTCTCTATGCAAAAAAACCTGGTTTTTCGAGGGTGCTGGGGAGTACTTTTGTTCGTCTTCTTTTTTGAGGCCATTATTTTCAATCTCAATTTCAATTTTTCCCTGATTTTTCGTGGGTGTTGGGAGTGTTGTATGGTGGGTGTACAACCAGACGGTTTCGCAGTTTAAAATATTTCAGTGTTGGTGTCTAGTTTATATTATTGGCCAAAAACACGTTTTTCGATACTGTTGGGAGCTGTAACGAGGGTCAATAACGCTTCCAGCTTTGGTGGTATCATTTTGACTCCCTATATACTACTAGCGATCTCATCACGATCTGCACTGTTTCCAAGTAATTTTAAAAGAAAAACACCATCTTTCTATAAATGGACCCGGTCTGAAAACCATTTTCTGATGATTCGATTGGTGTGAAAATGATCATGAATCGGTCGCATTCAGTTACTTACTTGGGGTTGAAAGGATTAATTTTCATTTTCTAGACTTACTGTACTACATGTATATTTTATTTCGGCATGTTGATGGAACTGCATGCATATTTTTTTTATATCGGCCCTCTAGTCAGTTAAAATACTCTTAATTTAGTGTTGTTAACCCTTTCAACTCCTCTCGCCTCTTAGAACGCCATGTTTGCAAACAGTGTTGATCCAGATGAGCTGGCTCGTAACGAGCCGTCTCATCAGGAACTCCACTGTTTCCAAGTAATTTGTATGTGTTTAAAAGAAAAACACGCTCTTTTCATACATGGACTGGTCTGAAAACCATTTTCTGATGATTTGATTGGTGTGAAAATGATCATGAATCAGTCGCATTCAATTACTTACTTGGGGTTGAAAGCATTTTATTTTTAAATAATAAAAATAAGTTCTCAAAATCAAATTGCTTTTGTCCAATTCATGTCCCAGTATGTCCAACAATATTTCTTGTCAGCCAGCGCATTATCCTTTGCTGCATTCTGCAGCAACTTTTTACTTGTAATATCTATATATCGGGTGTATATTGTTGAATTCCGATAACGTGGCAAGGGCAAACGTCACAGGAGATTCCATATTGAACCGTAATAGGTAAAGTAGGTGTGCAAAACTGATATTAGCATAACGATGTAGCATGCATGTCACCAAGGTTGGCCCGAAATGAATTAAAGTAACGTTCAGGCATATTTTGAATCAAGTTGTCACTTTTGTTGTTACGTATTTGCTGAAAAAGAAAATAGTGAGCACAGGCACTCGTATCGTATATGTATCACACAAACATACGTCAAGTGCTCATTGGAAATGCATGCATGAGCGAGTCAATATTAATCGATAACGATGCACCTGTGTTTTATTATCTAATTTTAGAACATACACGCAGTGTAAAACATACGTGCTCCGATATCAACCTGTGACCAATACATACAATTCGTATCTGATGCATATAGCGTAGTGGTAACAGTTATTGTTTTGTTTAATTAATCAACGTTGAGGGTTGTGGGTTCGTACCATCACTGTGCTATTTTTTTTTATTGAATTGTGTCCCTCACTTTATACTCCCAGATAGATATCTGCCGTCGTTTATACGTTTATTTTATTAACATTATTTAATGTAATTTACAGAAACATATTTTTTTGTATTGGTTAAAAAACTGATAAAGACGTATATTGCATACTGTCATTTGAATCGTCTTAGTTACATCCATATTTCTGTCTGTACCAAATATATAAGTGCAACCAATGTTTTCCCCGCTCTGGGGCAGCGGACATACAATGTGTGGGGTGTATTTACAGTCAAACATTTCCAGGGGCCGGGAATTAGGAGGCCAACAACCCCGATGATGTGTATATTTGATATCCCAAGAGTCCCCCTCCCGTACTGTCGTTTCTATGAAATACCTACTGGCGACAACTTTAGAATGTGTCTACATGCCGATTTTGTTTCACGTTGTTTGACAGTCAAATATTTATTCAGTAAATGAATTGTGAACACCGTATGCCCTGATCTGACTGCGTGATGTGCATCCTGATCTGTGACGCTGTAAACATAGTGCACACGTCACAAAGACCCGTTTGTCAAACTCTATCTAATACATTTTCGTACAAGTGAGAACACGTTGAATCTGTTGTATGAATAAAAAATAAAAAATAATAAGTTGTCCGAGGCTCGAACTCGCTCAAAAGGAACGCAAGTCGAATGCATTTACAGAGCACTCTACCATCTGAGCTGTGGGGACAATACTGCTTATATGCTGGCGGACGACTGGGCAATCAAAATGAATCAATTATCGGAACGTTTTACTTTTACAAATATGGCTTTTATTGTGGTTTTCAATCGCCTGTTTCACCAGTCAACCAGTTGGTAATTTAAATTATCTCATAAGCTATCGGGAGCAAGCATTTTCAAGCTCTAAATTGCTCTAGATAAGGCGTCGATTCGGCCAGCTAAAATGGCTGCAAACGGCTATATCCATAGAAAGCTATACTATACATAGTCCGCTAACCCCGTGACGTCACTTGCCCTTGCCAATTTATCGGAAACCAACAGTACGACGTACGATACAGTAGATAGTACAGTACGAGTCATGTGTGTACGTGCAAACACTTCCTGGCCAATTCGTCTTCAATTCAATTCGTTCTAATGTTGATGTTCAAAGGTAATCTAAATGAATATTCGTTCAAATGACAAGTCTACTCGGTTTACAAAGATTTATATTATGGACTACATATATGCACGTATCGCGCAGTTTTCATTGCGTTAATCTATGATAATTGTTAGTATCATGAATACTTTTGCATCCAATAGACTAATAAATAAATGAATAAAGCAGGGACCCGTTTCTCTAAACTTCGTACGACTAAAATGTTCGTAAGAGCACATTTAGGATCGTCTGGAAATTTCAATTGATGGATTTACATCTATAACGATAGCCTATGCTCAAGAAATTTGAATCCAATAATTGTTTACAAGAAAACATTGTTAATATGAAATTTAGAGAGTATCATAATTTTGCACTTACGAACATTTTAGTCGTACGAAGTTTAGTGAAACGGCCCCGAGGAATGTATTGGTTAAACATTTTTTTACACAACTTAATTACAAGGAAAATAAGTACAAGTTAGATCACGGTTCGTCCGCATGTGCGAAGAGATAATCCGCGAGCTTTAGCTCGTACATGCAGACAAACGTGATCTAACTTATTTATCACATCCTCATGCACATACCTTGCACACGAGCTGTGTTAATACAGAAACAACACCCAGAAATGTGTGAAAGATGTGATAATAAAACCCTGCAATACCATACTTCAGTAACATTGGCTGACGTCATCTTGTCCGAGAGTCTACTTTCACCTTCAAAAATGAACATTTTCGATAGGGTTTTGTTCTGTTCCGACCATGGATTGAAATACTGTCAGTTCAGTCGCGAAACCAAAAGATCGTGACCGGCTGAATTAAAACACCAAACTTTACTCACATGTTATTTGGGTCACATAAAATAAATCCAGAGTGGGGTGGAAATTTTACTGTGTTTAGGTCAAGAACAAAATGGTGGATTACAAGAATGGCGGCCAACAGCTATATACTTATGGAAGATAATATCCGCCATAATTCTATTAGGCTTGATGCTTGCTTGCTGATGACATTGTAAGTTCTATCCGTCTTATTACAATTCTGTGTGGCTTGATGCTTGCTGACTGGTGCCATTAAAACTTACTTTCATGTTATTTTATTCATCATTCGTGTTTGTGACATTTTAAATATTCTTGGTTGTAGTCTAAATTACATGTGCATTTGGCTTGATGCTTTATTCATTTGCACTGTTTCAATGCGTTTGTGTTGATTACATTCTAAGTGACATCCGGAGTTCCATTATTGATTATTGCATCGCTGTTTTGCCATGCGTATTGTTACCACTCATTCATAAGCCTAACGCCCCTTGACAACAACAATTGCAACAGTAATTTGGGAACAACCATTATGACGCCAGGTGCGCTGCTAAAACTTAAAATAGTTCTCCCTAAAATGGTTTAATATGCTGGTACCCGTCCTACAATGCGTTGCTCTCTAAATTGGTTCCATGTCCCTAACGGTGTTGATGTAGATTGATGCCGCCTTTTCTGTTGCGCCATGTTTAGATTAAAATACACCAAATAGTTTTTCTGTATAATTTAACCGAATCCCAGCCAGTCTTTCCTACTTTCACTATTCGTATGGATGTTGTGGGACCAACCTCGTCATGTCCCCCAATATTGTTTACATTATTTGGCCACGGAAACTCTGTTTACATCACGTGACAAACAGGCTCAGTGTTTTCTTTTAAATGCTTCAAATATGCTGAAAACTGGTGTTAAAAACACCCCTTTTCTAACCTTAAACCTAGAGTGTACATGCCAGGTTATAATATAGTGAGACATGTTTTTCTTTATTCTTTCAATCTGACATGTTCCTGGCAAAATGATTACCATTACCGGACGTACTAATTTACATTATTATACTTTGTATATCAAACGCGAAATGCCTGTTTGATATCAGGGGCGATAACCGTGGTTCCTTTAAATGATAACGGAAGCAACTATTTATTCCATTTATTTATTATTTGATGTGCAATATCATACTTTATATTATGTCGATAAAAATATTTATTCAACATTTAGTTGATATAAATGATTTAAAAATACTGCATCACTTGCATATGGAACTAGCTTGATACCACCGCGAGTCTCTATGAGTACATTACATATTACTAAATAATTATATCTGTGAAGCTGGCACTCGTAATTTTTAAAAGTGTTGAACTAGTTGCAATTATACACTTATTTAAGTTCCATAAAGAAAAGTTTGTACCTACTAGATGGGACCCCAGCTTCAACAATAATTAAATCTATATTTTAATTAGTCAAGATCCAGAGCAGAATGGGTGCAGGTTATTGGAAATTAGGTCCCACAACATCCATAAGAAAAATGAAAGTAGCAGAGAATAGCAAATTGTGTGGTAACAGGTTATTTTTTTAGGGAAAATCAATGGTGGTCGCCCACCTTAGTCTGATCCCGGACTGTTATTGGTTTGCATCGGTAACGGGCCAGTTTGACAGTCAACCTGTTTAAGTTACCATATGTGTAACTTACTATAAAAATGTGATTGTTTTCAATTACGTACATATGTAATTTAATTATGAGGATACATGTATGTATAAAACACATTAGTAAGTCAAACACCATACATACATATGCAATTTAGTTAATATAGGTTAGAGAATAACAAATGGTGCAAAATCGTCAAGACGGTAAAAGTAGTCCGGTATGAACAAAATCGTGCGGGTGTTTTGAGGTCACTGACACAGTTTGCTTGCAAATCTTGATCCATTACTACCCAGTTTCACTTGAGGAACATGTTGGGCATGTGATGTAAACAGAGTTTCCGTGGCCAAAAACAAAATTTAAACACTATTGGGGGACATGACGAGGTTGGATTTTTCTGTCTCAGGAGTAAGTGAAGCTATTGTTTAATTTATGCAGAACCAGTACTGACCGGCTGCAGGACATGTACAATTATGTCCCACAACATACATACGAATAGTGAAAGTAGGAGGGACTGACCTTATTAGATGGGATTCGGTTAAAGTGTATAGTAAAACTATTTGGTGTCTTCTAACCTATACTGTGATCATTTGTAGGTGAAATATTACATCAACACCGGCATTGGAGGTGTGCCTCAAACAGCCAATCACATCTCGTACTATTATTTATTAGTCGGAGGATTCCTAACATTGACAGCAGTGCCATCTGGCGTCATAATGAGGCACTACTAACCAATATATTGCTTGCATCATTCTGCTTGTGGCTTGATGCTTTCTGCTTGCAGGTTTCCGCTTTCGGACTGTGGCGTGATGCTTACTTCCTGCGGCTTTGTCCTTACTGCTTTCGGCCTTATTCAAAGTGCTAAGTGCTTGTTCCTTCTTTATATTGCAAATGCTTAGTGCAATAAAACAGGGACACGAACAAGGACGTATCAATAATTGTAATGTAAATAAGACGAATGAACAAAGCAATCAGCAGAATGGACATGTAAGAAAGACAAATACAATTACAACAAACGGATTTCAAATGTAATAAATACAAATGACGAATGAAATAACATGAATATAAGTTGTAATGTCATCAGCACGCAAGCATCAAGTCACATAGAATTATGGCGGATATTACCTTCCATATATACTTGGTCATATTATATGGTCAAAATCTATGGAAGCGTCCTCGTTGTTTACGCGGAAGCCGACGTACACTCGTGTATTATTTCCCGCTATTCAGGGGACGGTATTATTCTTTTTTTTATTAATTCGCCACGAAATAACAATTCGTTGCCACGATATAACAATTCGTTGCCACGATATAACAATTCGTTCCCACTAATTAACAATTCGTTCCAGTGGGAACGAATTGTTATTTCGTGGGAACGAATTGTTATTTCGTGGGAACGAATTAATAAAAAAAAAAAAAGAATTCTACGTCCCTATGGTGCTCCGTGGTGTAATACATGATCGTACATTGACTATTGTTATCATATCGGCGCTCCAGAGAAGGTGCAGAGAAATTTGAATCGGACCAAGTTTAAACAACGTTCGATTCAAATTACTCTGCAGAATGTTCAGACTAACTACATAAGTAATTCTGCTAAATTTGGTATTGGCGGACTCATAGTGTTAGCGGCTGGAACATGGTCATAATTAAACGGAAGAAACCGCAGTCGTATTGGTGAACAATAAGATTTACCCGAGACCTCATAGGCGCCGCCATTAATCCAGTGTTAACAAGAGACCACGTGATCCCATACCCTGAATAATATACGTTTGATTACTTAAATTAATACAAATATTGTCTAGGATGGAATCATATTTCCATAGTTGGTATTTCACCTGGTCCATGTATAGAAATAGGCTTCAATTCAACACAATATTAATTTAAATAATTGAAATCGGCACAATCCAAGCATATACTAGGGTCGAATGAATAATACTGAGTTCATAAGCATTATACCGAGGTGTATAGTCACGTGGTTACAACAACAAACAACAAGTACTGAAACTTCCAGAATCTCTCCGATTCAAAGTACGTATTCTTTCATAATTATTTTATTATGTAACGGATTTTTATGAAATAAGGCACATCAAACGCGTCTTGTTAAGCTGCATTTGGTAATTTGGACACAACTTTTGTCATTTTTGCGAATAATCGATTTCCGTGTCTACTTTGGAGTGGGCGCGCTTTCAACACTTTCAGCCTCTGTTGTTGTTGTTATAACCACATGATCATACACCTTGTATAAGAAACATAGCTATTCCTCTTATGCAACTAGTCAACAAGTTTAAAGTGACATACTGGTATCAGATACAATGTACATTTGGTGGTCTAGGTAATTTGGACACAACTGATGTCGTTTTTGCGAATAATCGATTTCTATGTTTACTTTGGAGTGGGCGCGCTTTCAACACTTTCAGCCACTGTTGTTGTTGTTGTTGTTGTTATAACCACGTGATCTTGCACCTTGTGTAAGAAAGACGGCTATTCCTCTATTCAACTAGTCAACAAGTTTAAAGTGATATAATGGTATCAGATACATGTATGCACATAAAGTGATCAGATAGTAAAACTATTTACTTATATATTAGTATTCACATTTGTGGCTGTTACTGGAGGCTTATGGGAATGGTGTCCAGTGTAGCTCATGATCAAATAAATAGCACACACCTGTAGCCTGAGAACGAATATATTGCTTGTCAGAAGCATAACGGGCGTCTCATTGATGGAATGACGAACAGTGCAGATCCTGATCAGACTGTGCGGATGCACAGGCTGATCTGGATCTACACTGGTCGCGAGACCCATGGACCCTATTTTTTCACAGCTAAATTTCTGAACCCAATTATAGACAACGTAAAACAACCACTGTATGACACATGTGGAATTTTATGGTAATGAAAATAATTTCAGGTTAACAACAACAGACACATGTGTAAACGAACGATCAACATATTGTTTGGCTTGAAGTAAGACTGTCTTGTCGAGATGTCTACAAGTCATTACATTTTGTAAATTCTAACGTTTTCACTGCCAGCGAAGGAAACCCACATTTCTGTAGCGTCGTTGTTGAATACAACCTGCAGTGGAAATGCGTCTTCATCAGCAGAAATAACTGTTTGTATTAATTGCAGGTCACCCCTGGGACCCGTTCCACTAAGCTTCGTACGATAACAAATTATCGTACGAGCTTCTTACACGCATTTCACCGTTTCACTAACGTCAACATTTTTCTCAAATCACTTATAGGGGCCCTAAGTGCGTAGACAGACCGGATTGTCTAGTTTTAGCTGCTTATCAGTTAGCCAGCAAATGCAACCCAGATATAAAGTGGCTTATAGAGTAGTGAATCACTATACGTGTAGCTGTTGATCACTTAGGTCCCCTATAAGTGATTTGAGAAACTTACAAAACCTTCCAAAAATAAGCACACGAACAGACAGACGGATAGTCAAAAACTTTAAAAAGAAAAGTAAACAGACGGACAGACGTACGATCAGCAGTGAGGGTAATTGTATTAATGCGGAAGGATGTATCGTTACATAAGTAATGCCAAAAATAAACGGACAGACAGACAGGCGGAAGGATAGGGATATGCACCGCCGATTTGACGGCGATGTTCTTCATTGAATACATGTATGGCGGCCATGACACTTGCGATAACAGATCCTCGTACGGCAGCACAATACCTATCGTAGACTTACGAGGAAAGTTACGAACTTCGCAAAAAGGTTCGCACGAAGTTGATGTTAGTGAAACGGTAAAATGTGTCTAAGAAGTTCGTACGATAATGTTTTATCGTACGAAGCTTAGTGAAACGGGCCCCGTTTTCAGCATGCTGAACTAAGGGAATTGATTTGACAGCTGTCGTCTGGTCGTCAAAGTCGGACCGGAAGCTTACATTCAAAGGGCTTGATGGATTTCCAATACTGAAGAGATCTTAAGAAGTTCGTAACTTAAGAAGTTCGTACGAAATTTCGCTCGCACGAACATGTTAGTGAAACGCACGTAAGAAATTCGCAAGAAGTTCGTACGAAAGGTATCGTAGACGTAAGAAAGTTCGTATCGTAAGAAGTTTAGTGAAAAGGACCCCGGGGTCCTTAACAATCATAGCAGTTCACGATCAGACTGCATAAGTGTGCGGGCAGTCTGATCTGGGTCTACAACGGTGTTCGCCCTACAGCATACAGCACAATACAGACAAAACACAATACCATTTACAAGTTATCGCAGTTCACATGAATTATCCCACACAGTGTATACCCTGATCAGCATGCACCGTGTATTCTGATCTGTGTCTACAACGGTGTTCGTTTTAGTGCATACAACACAATACAGACAAAACACAATAGTATTTACATGTCATCGCAGTTCACATGAATTATCCAATTGGGCTTAAATAGCAGATTCAATTGGCATACATTACCCAGTTCCTGCACCGTATTCTGATCTGGATCTACAACGGTGTTCGTTTTAGTGCATACAACACAATACAGACAAAACACAATACTATTTACAAGTTATCGCAGTTCACATGAATTATCCCGCACAGTGTATACACTGATCAGCATGCATCGTGTATTCTGATCTGTGTCTACAACGGTGTTCGTTTTAGTGCATACAACACAATACAGACAAAACACAATATTATTTACATGTCATCGCAGTTCACATGAATTATCCAATTGGGCTTAAATAGCAGATTCAATTGGCATACATTACCCAGTTCCTGCACCGTATTCTGATCTGGATCTACAACGGTGTTCGTTTTAGTGCATACAACACAATACAGACAAAACACAATACTATTTACGTGTCATCGCAGTTCACATGAATTATCCAATTGGGCTTAAATAGCAGATTCAATTGGCATACATTACCCAGTTCCTGCACCGTATTCTGATCTGGATCTACAACGGTGTTCGTTTTAGTGCATACAACACAATACAGACAAAACACAATACTATTTACGTGTCATCGCAGTTCACATGAATTATCCAATTGGGCTTAAATAGCAGATTCAATTGGCATACATTACCCAGTTCCTGCACCGTATTCTGATCTGGATCTACAACGGTGTTCGTTTTAGTGCATACAACACAATACAAACAAAACACAATACTATTTACAAGTTATCGCAGTTCACATGAATTATCCCGCACAGTGTATACACTGATCAGCCTGTACCATGTGTTCTGATCTGGATCTACAATGGTGTTCATTTTAGTGCATACAACACAATACAGACAAAACACAATACTATTTACAAGTTATCGCAGTTCACATGAATTATCCCGCACAGTGTATACACTGATCAGCCTGTACCATGTGTTCTGATCTGGATCTACAATGGTGTTCATTTTAGTGCATACAACACAATACAGACAAAACACATTATTACACATATTAACAAGAACATCATCGCTGGCATAAGTCCTCAGTTCATAAGTTATTAAAGGTACATGCCCACTCAGTAGGCACTAAGTGTTCTTTATATTAGAGACATCATCTGAGACATTATCTGGCAAAACAAACATTCATTCATCTGTACCCCACGTATTGATTGGCATTATTGTACATTTTATATCAGAATTAAATTTCCACACTGATATCAGGGGCGATAACCGTGTTTCCTTAAACTATTAACGGACACTATTCTCTGTATATATTTTTTGGATGTGCATTGATCAAACTTTATAATCTGTCGAAAAATGATTTTTTCAGGTGACGCGTTTAATTAGTACACATACTTAAAAAATATCATGCCTCATTTGCATATGAAAATATCCTGGTATCACCTCGAGTCACTATCACTAAAATAAATATTACTAAATGATTATATCTGTATAGCGGGCTCTGGTAATATTTTGAACTGGTGGAATAGAGACACAATTATACACTTATTTAATTCCTATAAAGAGCATTTTGTGTGCCTACTGAGTGGGCATGTGTGTAATGCATGCACGTATGCATGATCGTGCATTGACAATTGCTATAATACGCTTCTGCCTATAGGCGAGGGGATACACATTGTACCGCGAAGCACAGTGTGTGAAACATAACGGGGTTTGGTTGTAAATGATAATGAATACTATGTTTGATTTAAATACATAAATTAATACAAATATTGTATACGATGGAATCATATTTCCATAGCTGGTATTTCACCTGGTTTACATATAGAGAATAATAGGTTAGTGCCGTGAATGGGAAAACATATCTGGCAAGGCTTTGGAAACGGGATGGGCGAGGCTCTGCCGAGCACATCCCGTTTCCGAGCCGCGCCAGATATTTTTCCCATTCACGGCACTAACCTACTATTCTATTTATCTCGTCAACACCTACAAATGGCTTTAAAATGCAAACAAAATTAACCCCAGCAACCGCACATAATTCATACGCAGTGATTATGTCGTATTGACAGGATATCAATAATGTTTCACGGCACCGTGTTTCACGGCACATACGCACTGTGTTGACGGGATAAATAGAATTAGGCTTCCATTCAACATAATAGTTGTATTAATTAAAATAATTAAAATATGCACAGGTTTCGTGAATTCCAAGCACGGTGGATCCTCTCTAAATCGGACACACAGAAATACACGTGGTTTTATTTTTGATGAGTTTCTTGGTCATTTATCTCAGGTGATAATGTCTGTTTGTGATCGCATA
Organism: Conchocele bisecta; assembly: GCA_029237695.1. NCBI lineage: Eukaryota > Metazoa > Mollusca > Bivalvia > Lucinida > Thyasiridae > Conchocele > Conchocele bisecta. The sequence goes on along the minus strand of CM055271.1, from coordinate 6,829,971 downwards.
GCACACACCTATGGCTCAGAATGATCACCTGCCTGATTTACAGTGAAACCTCTCTAAACCGGACACCCTGGGGATCTCCCAGGGTGTCCGGTTTAGAGAGGTTTCACTGTAGAAGATGTTGTGATACATTTTTACGAAACACATACCAGTACATCAAATTTGGAAAATACAGTAAAGCCTCTTTAAACCGGACACACTGTAAATTGATTTATTGGCAATGGTGTGGGTTGCTTTGTTATGTATATTCGACGGTAATATCTATTCGTGATCGCAAAGCATGTCTTGAAGTGCTCATATGCCTGATTTACAGGGAACCTCTCTAAACCGGGCACCATGTGGATCTGCCAGGGTGTCTGATTTAAAGAGGTTCCGTTGTATCATTAGTATTCATTACACGTATTGTTATTTTGAAATGGACAGACATATACATGTATTACATCACATGTTGAATTACTGTTTATTCCACGTTTTGCTGCTGGTTCTGCACTTTGCCTGTCTCGTTCATGAAATATGAAACGCTTATACAGTGGAACCTCTCTAAACCGGACACCGATATAATATATGTCATCTCATTGTTAGAGGTTTATTGGTATCTCGTCTCAGATAATAATGCATGCTTATGATGATTGCAAAATATATAAGTATGTCCCAGAATGGCTATATGCCTGATTTACAGTGGAATCTCTCTAAACCGGACACCCTGAGGTTCGAGTCCCGGATCGGGTATGCAACTTTCTCGCCCTCTAACATTACACGACGATGAAATGTCACGTTTATTTTCGAAAAGTCTGAATCTCAAAAGAGCGAAAAGGCGAAAACGCGTTATTTTGAGCCTTTCGCAACGCCAAAAGTCACCAACTCGATATCATGTCAATTTAGTGTGTGCAAAAAGCGAAAACGCGAAATGGCGATGGACGGAATAAGCCAACATATTCATTAGCAATTTATTCATTCGCTAAGTGAATTTTAGTCCCACGAGTGGGAAAATGATCCAAAATACAAATACGACCAGCTTAGATCCTGATCAGGATCTACACTGGTCGCCGCTCTGCCAATCTACTGTCACGAATGTCCACCAGAAACGTATGTTAAATGTACATGCCCACACAGTAGACACAAACTGTTCTTTATATCAGAGACATGATCTGAGACATTTTCTGACAAAATAAACATTCATTCACCATTACCCCACGTTTTGATTGGCATTATTATACATTTTATAACAGAGGTAACTTTCCATACTGATATCAGGGGCGATAACTGTGTTTCATTAAAATGTTAACTGACATTACTATTTATACTCTGTATTTATTTTTTGATGTGCAATGTTCATACTTTATAATCTGTCAAAAATAAAAAAAATTCAGGTGACGCATTTAATTAGTATAAATAATTAAAAAAATACCATGCCTCGTTTGCTTATGAAAATAGCCTGATACCAACGCGCGTCACTATCAGTAAAGTAAATATTACTAAATGATTATACCTGTATAGCGGTCACTCGTAATCTTTAGAACTGGTATACGCTTATTTAATCCATACAGAGAACATCTTGTGCCTACTGAGTGGTCATGCACCTTTAACCAATGTACTACACCACCGCCTGCGTTAATCTTTCCCAGATTAGCAACGTCTCTAAGCATATATTTGCAATGCCAACTCGCAAATCAAGCCGGTTGATTGGCTGAGCCTCGCCTGAAGCACAGCTCAGGCTCAGCCAATCAAGCTGCTTGACTTCAAACACAATTTTCAAATAATTTATTTTCTAAAAGTTGGCAAGATTAGCGCAGGCGGTGGTGTAATTAATTGTATAAGTGCAATAATAACGTGACCTATGCTGGAATCATATGCCCTGTGGGTCGTTTCACTAAACTTCGTACGACTAAAATATTCGTAAGTGCAAATTTAGGATCGTCTTGAAATTTCAATTGATGGATTTACATTTATTGAGCATAGGTTGCATATGCAGCCTATGCTCAATAAATGTAAACCCAATAATTGTTTTCAAGAAAACATTGTTAATGGGAAATTTACAGACGATTATAAATTTGCACTTACGAACATTTTAGTCGTACGAAGTTTAGTGAAACGGTTCCAAGTTTCTCATCCAATAATAGTGTTTTATCCCTTCAACACAGTGCGCATGTGCCGTGAAACATTTTTGATATCCTGTCAATACGACCTAATCACTGCGTATGGATATGTGAGGTAACTGGTGTTATTTTGTTTCGAATTTTAAAGCCATTTGTAGGTGTTGCCGGGATAAATAGAATAGTAGGTGAGTGCCGTGAATGGGGAAAATATCTGGCGCGGCACGGAAACTGGATGTGCTCGGCAGAGCCTCGCCCATCCCGTTTCCTAAGCCTTGCCAGATATTTGTCCCATTCACGGCACTAACCTACTATTCTCTATGCTGGATATATCGATGGTCTAGTAACATAAGGTCGTAACTGCTATGCTAAAGCATAGCACTTACGACCTTATATTACTAGACCATCGATATATGCCATAAGGGTCTGATTCTCATCCAACAGGACATTTATGCACTGCTCTAGCCGTCGGCATTAGTCTGTAATTGCAATTTGATAACCGTGACAAAATATGCTTATTGCGTTGTATTTGGAATTGGTAACAATGCCCTGCCACGATAAAAGCGGCCTTAAAAGTGTATGCCCACTCAGTAGGAATTGTCCATTCACCATTACCCCACGTATTTATTTGCATTATTATACATTTTATATCAGATGTAAATTTCCACACTGATATCAGGGGCGATAACCGTGTTTCATTAAAATGTTAACGGCCATTACTATTTAGTATCTGTATTTAGATTTTTGATGTGCAATGATCATACTTTATAATCTGTCGAAACTATTATTTTTGTTCAAGTTTAATTAGTATAAATAATTAAATAATATCATATCTCATTTACATATGAAAATAATCTGATACCACAGTCCGTCAGCAAAATAAATATTACTAAATTATTTTATCTGTATCGCGGGCACTCGTATTTTTTAGAACTGGTGGAATAGTGACACAATTATACACTTATGTAATTCCTATAACGAACATTTTGTACATGTACCTTTAACCCTTTGAACCCGAAATCCCGCTATAGCGGTTTATGCAAAAAGTGCAGATCCAGATGAGCCGGCTCGTAACGAGCCGGCTCATCAGGATCTGCACTTTTTGAAAATAATTTTAATATTTTTGAGAACAAAAACACCCTCTTTTCATAAATGGACAAGTCTGAAAATCATTGTGTGATGATTGGATAGGTTGCAAAATTAACATATCAAACTCCATTCCAGTGACGTAGGGGTGAAAGGGTTAAACATGGAGTCCCACATCCCAGGTTGTAATATAGGGACACGTCCATGTAGTTGTTTTTGTCTATTCTTTAGATATTACATTTTTTTCGGGCAAGATAAACACTCATTTACCATTACCGGAGGTGTTAATTGGCATTATTATGTTTTTTTCAAAACAAATGTGAATTGTCACTTTTTATATCAGGGGCGATAACCGTGTTTCCTTAAAAGGCTAAGACCAACAACTGTTTATTATCTCTATGTATTGTTTGATGTGCAATATATCATACTTTATAATATGTCGATACAATATTTATTCCGGTGACCCGTTTAACGGATATAAATAGTTAAAAAAGCCTGCTTCATTTGCATAACAAACTAGCGTGATACAACCTCACGTCTCTATCAGTAAATTCAAGATATCTATATTATTATATATGTATAGTGAACACTCGTAAGTTTTAAAACTGATGGAATAGGTACACACGTATTCATTTATTTAATTCCTATAAAGAACAGTCTGTGCATAAGCAATGGGACCCCAACTTTAAACAAATTCTGACCTGTCAGGAAGTCAGGGAGAATGCATAAACAGGGTATGGGATCACGTCGTCTATTGTTTACACTGCAACAATGAGGTATCGGTATGAGGTATCGGGTAAATCGTATGTTTCATCAATACGACTGCGGATTCTTCCTTTTAATGATCACCATGTTCCAGCCGTTAACACTACGAGTCCGCCGATACCAATATTTAGCAGCATTGCTTGTGTAGTTAGTCTGAACATTATGCAGAGAAATTTGAATCGTATCACGTTTAAACAACGTTCGATTCAAATTTCTCTGCAGAATGTTCAGACTAACTACACAAGTAATACTGATAAATTTGGTATTGGCGGACTCGTAGTGTTAACTGCTGGAACCTGGTCGTCATTAAAAGAAAGACACTGCAGACATATTGATGAAAAATAAGATTTACCTGAGATATCATGGGCGCTGCCATTTCTGCAGTGTAAACAATATTATCCCGTCAACACAGTGCGTATGTGCCGTGAAACACGGTGCCGTGAAACATTTTTGATATCCTGTCAATACAATTTTTGCATTTTACAGCCATTTGTAGGTGTTCACGGGATAAATAGAATAGTAGGTTAGTGCCGTGAATGGGAAAACATATCTGGCGCGGCACGCGGAAACGAGATATGCTCGGCAGAACCTCGCACATCCCGTTTCCTGAGCCTTGCCAGATATTTTTCCCATTCACGGCACTAACCTACTATTCTCTATCTATTTTCCTTATTTCTGAACCAAAGTATATGTTGTGACCACTCATTTGAACCGTCTCAGCGAGACGGTTCAAATGAGTGGTCACAACATATACTTCTGATGAGAAATAAAGAAATTCTTGAGCCTTGCCTGATTTTGGGATTTTCACCCCAATGCAGCAGGTTAAAACGGATCGAACCCATTTGCCCGGCCTTACATGACCTTTCCTGTTGATAGGCCGTTAAACACCAATAAACAAACAAGCACATTAATTGCGTAAAATTATGTAGCGTAGTGTAATAAAATAATACTGACACTAGACTAAGTGAAATAAATTTGCAATTTCGACCGGCCCAGAACACAATCAATGATCAGTAAATCTTCAATGCATAATGGTGTGCTTATGCAATAAATATAATTTACGTTTGTGTTGATTTAGCATGATGTTTATGATACTTGTTGACTAATTTCATTAGAAACTCGCAATAGCCTCGTTTCTTATGAAAATCTGTAAACTCGTTTGTCCCAATAGCATGCAGGATACACATTCACAGATTTTCTCTAAATGTACAAACATTTATTATAGGAATGAATGGCCTTTTTGTGGAATTCAATCTTTCAATACATCATACTTATGCACAAATGCCGGAACCCCCCTCCAGTCCGCCCCTGGTTCGCATTCATGTTCAAAGAAATACTGTCTTGCAAGCCTTATGCGTGCTAAACTGAAAGATATACATCGCACAATTTGTTTAACTTTGATATTGTCTACTCGCTATGCATTAACATGATCTATATTACTATAGGAATGAATGGCCTTTTTGTGGAATTTATCGGGGTATTAACTTGGAAAAGTCGCGGGAATACTGGACGAAGGCCGGAAGGCCTCGTCCAGTATTCCCGCGACTTTTCCAAGTTTATATCCCCGATAAATTCCACAAAAAGGCCATTCATTCCTTATAATTCCAGCATTTGAAATAAATTCATCAAGAAAATGTGTTTATTTTCCGTTTTCTTAAGAATTATTTTAACTGCGCCTGACGGTTACGGAAAGTAGTTCGGCATGGAGTTTGCTGGGATATAAATTCTGGACGGAGACTTGCTACGGACCAATCAAATGATACGGAATTGTGTAAATATTTGTGTGCTGGAATTATACTGAATTACACTGATAAATTCAAAAATGTAAATAAGCAAATATAGCGTTACAATTGTTTTACGGCATTTTGTCGCAATTCCTGGAACAGCGACGTGTGTCTAATGTATTTATTGTTTTGGGATGTAAACGCAATACGTCGAACGGGCGTGTGCATTATGAATTTATAAATATATAAACTTGATGGTGTATTTAAACACGCCAATGCAAACGGGGTTTCGCGAGATTTGACGTTCTTTCATTATCCTCTTGTATATTTCGTACTTGGTGTACGTGTGTCTTACGTTTCCTGAATGTATTTTCAGAGACTCACCAGGTCACGTTTTCCAATAGTTCCATCCGTTTCCCGTAATGATGTACTACGGAAGTGTGCGCCTATGCCACTGGGGTTGCCAGGGGCGACAATGCATTTGCATCTTCTGTCAGAAACCCTTTGAATAATTGACAGGATCATAATGTATAGCCAGATTTATCCCGTCAACACAGTGCGTATGTGCCGTGAAACACGGTGCCGTGAAATATTTTTGATATCCAGTCAATACTAGTTTTGCATTTTACAGGATAAATAGAATAGTAGGTTAGTGCCGTGAATGGGAAACAATATCTGGCGCGGCACGGAAACGTTTCCTGAGCCTTGCCAGATATTTTTTCCCATTCACGGCACTAACCTACTATTCTCTATCTATTTTCCTTATTTCTGAACCAAACTATATGTTGTGACCACTCATTTGAACCGTCTCGGCGAGACGGTTCAAATGAGTGGTCACATCATATACTTCTGATGAGAAATAAAGAAATTATTGAGCCTTGCCAGATATTTTTTCCCATTCACGACACTAACCTACTATTCTCTATATACACGCCAGCCTGCGCCAATCTTGTAAATATTTGCAATACTTAAATATGGCGCTTGAAGTCAAGCAGTTTGATTGGCTGAGTCTTAGCTGTGCTACAGCTCAGGATCAGCCTATAATAAAACTGTATAGACATCGCCACATGATATTGCCAATATTTGTCAATTTCATTATTTCAAAATACTTGAGTATTGTACTTGAAATCTAGCAGCTTGATTTGCTGAGTCTGAGTTGTGCTACAGATCAGACCCAGCCTATAATCAAACTGATTTGCTGTCTGAAATCAAGCTGTCTGAAGCTGTACACTACCGCCTGCGCTGATATTGCCAATATGTATAATGTCTGTATTTCAAATACTTGAATACGGTGCTTGAAGTCACGCAACTTGATTGGCTGAGTCTGAGCTGTGCTACAGCTCAGACTCAGCCAATCAAATTGCGTGATTGCGAGTTGGTATTGCCAATCGACGTTCAGAAACGTTGACAACTTGGCAAGATTAACGCAGGCGGTGTGTATACGACTCTAGTTTAATACAGGATTCGACACTTTGTTTTATCAGTCACAGGGTGCGGGATCACGTGGTTTCTGAACGACGTGACGTCATGCTTTTTAGGTGTGTTTACAGTAGATTTCCTTTGGTATCTTTCTATTGAAGATCTTGGGTTTCAAGTGGAAGATCATTCTGAATACATGTTGACAATGTGAAAGGACACAGTAACGTATTTACAATTACAGCTAGGTATTCATGCATTTGAGTGAATCCACATAATGGCCGTGTCTAATACCTGTATTAGAATAGAAATAAAATACAGTGGACGATTGGGAGCATGTTGTCGGTAATCATGTATGGAAGGGGATATCCGCCACTACATTGCATGCTGCTTCATGACAATGCAGTCGACCATTGTTACATGTCATCCTGCACTGCGGATATTCGTTACTGCTTAATGACAACTCCATCGTGCATTATTACATTTCACATTGCATACCTCGATTGGCTATTTGACATTGTTACATGTCATCATGCATATTGGCTATACAATACTGCTTAATGACAGCACCATCTTGCATTATTACATTGCATACCTCGATTGGCTATTTCATATTGTTACATGCCATATTCTGCCATGTGTCATTCTGCTTACTGCTTGCTGGGATGCGTAAATGATTATATGAATTCCGCCGAATGACGCATGCAAGCACGCAGAATGGCATATGTCAGAATATGAAATGGCCGAATGAGGGATGCCAGCATCACAGTAAGCAGTAGGCCGAATGAAACTTGGCAAAATGTACAACGCCCTCTGTTGTCATATAATGAATCGATTGAAATTAGCCGAGTTGCACCTGTAGCTATACGGCAGCTTCAATTTGGATTTTTTCCAATCCATCTTTCTCATATTGAGTACAATTATCCCATATGATATCAGCATATTCTAACAGAGGTCTAATAAAGGAAAGATAAATTATTTCGAGACATTTTCTATCTAGTATGTATTTTAGTTTTCTCATAATGTATATTCTACGCCATGCTTTCCCTGTTATATATTCTATATGTTGATGCCATGTTCCTTCATTGTTAAAGTATATACTTAGGTGTTTGTGGCTCTCAACTTCTGAAACATTAACATTATTCATCAATATTGGGGAATGTGCTGGTCTGTTACGTTTCCGTGATATAAGTAGTGATTCTGTCCTCTTAGGGTTAAATGTTACAAGCCATTTATTAGACCAATTGGTAATAGTTTTAAGATCGGAATTAATGGTCCTAGTAGCAGTTTCGGGAGTGTCTACAATAAGGTATAAGCTGGTGTCATCGGCGAAGAGGCGTATATTGGAGCTTATGTCCATAACAATATCATTTATGTATAGGAGAAATAACAATGGTCCGAGGATAGAACCTTGTGGGACACCAGCTCTAATGTGGTTCCAATTAGAGTAGACTCCTGGCAGCACAACCCTTTGTTTCCGATTACTAAGGTAGCTGGCGAACCATCGTCCGCTGTTCATTTATATTTCTCATCAACAAGATGCTTTGGCAACATTTTAGAATCATTTCCAATGGAAATGTTTCTAAAATGCTGTCAAAACATGTTTGTATTAAGAAAGAAGGCAAAAGCAACAGCAGACGACAATTTTCGTGCTCAGTAGTCTAAGGGTTAGACACAGAGAAAATCGTCTATTTGGGATATACAATAGCGGCTGTCATTAAGAGGGTGTTGTTGTAGAGAGGTGGCCGTTCGGGGAGGTTCGACTGTAGTCAGTTATCCGCACGCAGGCAGTATGTGTATCCTTAGTTGTATAGATTTCATTGGTGTATATTTATTATGATAATGTCTGTTCATGTTTGCAAAGCACAGCCGCATACCCTGGCATTACAGTGGAACATCTCTAAACCGGACATCCTGGGGACCTCCCAGGGTGTCGGTTTAGAGAGGTTCCACTGTTCTTTGCACGTGCAAACTCAGTGACACGGGCGTGCTTCAATTACAATGCTTCTATGTTGAGTACGTAACATTGTTTCAGCATCAATAATGCATGTTTCTATTTCCGATATGCGGCTGTGACTGGAGAAATGGGGCTTATCGGTATTGCGAACAGTGTAGATCCAGATCAGCCTGTGCATCCGCACAGTCTGATCAGGATCTGCACCGCTCACGATTCCATAAATAAAGCGCCCGTGAGTCTTATAACAAGCCACATAGATCGTTATTAGGCTAGATGAATGTGTGCGTTATTTGACCAGGTGCTACTCTGGTAACTGTTTTAAATTTCAGAACAATTTAAAAATGAGCCATCGTTTTATTTTGTGACATTTGGTCAAATAAGGATCTTATAACGAACACATTTATTTCTCTAAGGCAGTTTAACATCGGGAAAAGGAGCTGGAGGATCTGCATGAGGAGTCAAAGGCAAACTATTTTGGAAACCTGACTAGATAGCTGGGAATTGATCTAACTACGAACACAAATGTTCCCTATTTCTGAAATGATAAAACTATGTTTCCTATGTGAACATGTTTATGGGGATTTAACATGGAGCGGTTGCTTTCTTTTTTCGCATTACAATAAATGTTTCACCATACCGTATAAAGTAGGCAAGGTTACGCGAAACAAACAGAATTTGATGACGTGGAGGTGACATTTGAGAAAATCAATGTGAGCGTGTATCTACGAAGATACGCTGTTCTATTTTCTGATTTCGAGTTGCTATATTGATAGAATAGATGTCCAGAAACGTTGGAATCTGGGCTAGATTAACATAGGCGGTCGTGTACATACCGAGTGCAGTGGAACCTCTCTAAACCGGACACCCTCCAGGGTGTCCGGTTTAGAGATGCTCCACTGTAAATCAGACATATGACTATGTTAATGTATGCGGCTGTGCTTTGCGAACTTGAAATGCATTATCATCATAAATATACACCAATGAAACCAATCAAAATAAAGATACGCAGACTGCCTGTGTGTCCGGTTTAGCGAGGTTCTACTGTATGTGTATATATATTCTCATCAATCGGCATTTTGCGACGGCGGTCGTGCCGCACATATTCATTTTCATCGCGGAAAGTCTCGCGGGACTAATTAAGTATCTTCTCGTCTTTCCGCGAATTGTATTTCTGCGCGTTACTTAGCGTTATTTGCGCAATGCCCTGGAGAGAGAGCATTGTCTGATCTGAAAACAATAAGTCGATCCGTCAAGGGAGAATCGGCCCGATTGACACGACTGAACAGCGCAATAAAACAACTGTTTAAAAGTACATGCCCACTCAGCAGGCACAAACTGTTCTTTATAGGAATTAAATAAGCATATACTTACTATTCCACCAGTTTTAAACATTACGAGTGTCCGCTATACAGATATAATCATTTAAAATATTTATTTTACTGATAGTGACTCGCGGTGGTATCAGGCTATTTTCATATGCAAATGAGGGATGCTATTTTTTTAATTATTTATACTAATTAAATTCGTCACCTGAACAAATAATATGTTCGACAGATTATAAAGTATGATCATTGCACATAAAAACATATATAACAGAGAATAAATAGTAATGTCCGTTAACAATTTAAGGAAACACGGTTATCGCCGCTGATATCAGTGTAGAAATTTCCGCCTGATATAAAATGCATAATATGCCAATCAATACTTGGGGTAATGGTGAATGAATGTTTATTTTGCCAGAAAATGTCATATCTACAGAATATACAAAACTCTGTCTCCCTGTATTGTTTGCCTACTGAGTGGGCAATGGATTTTTTGAAATATGGCGCAGCAAACGCATCTTCATGAGCTGCATTTGGAGGTCCCGGGAGTTCGGCACATACTTATGTCGTTTTTGCGAATAATCGATTTCCGTGTCAGTAGACACGGAAATCCGATTCTTCGCAAAAACGATAGAAGTTTGGCCAAAGTACCGAGACCACCAACTGCAGCTTACAAGACGCGTTTGATGCGCCATATTTCATAAAATTCCGTTACATAATAAGGACAAAATAAAAGAATCCTAGGGTTTCTGGGAGTTTCAGTACTTGTTGTTGTTGTTGTAACCACGTGATCATACACCTTGCATACATTTGATATGGATTACTGCAACGTTTGACATGCCATGAGTATGAAGGTAGATAACTGAAAGGAGATAACTCACAATTCAGGAGTTACTCGTGCAGAATAAAATTTCTTGAATTATGAATTATCTCCCTTGTATCGCTGAATTTGAATATTGCTTTTAATATTGATTAAAATATTTCCATAAATGACGTCGAAAATAGGTAAAAATACGGCAGACAACATTCTGATCAGGGTCAACACTAGTCAGGAAAGAAATAAACCAGCGACACATTGATCTTAACATTATAAGCATATATTTAAATTTTAATAATCAAATGCCGTTCATTCGCAAATTGCACGTCTTCAGTTATAAACTCACCGGTTAATAGTAAAACTTGGAGGAGTGGAGCGGAGTGGCCTGGTGGTTAGAGCGTCAGACTGCTGATCTAAAGGTCGTGGGTTCGAGCCTCACCGGAGGCGCTGCGTTGTGTCCTTGAGCAAGACACTTTATCCACACTGCTCCAGTTCACCCAGCTGTGAATGGGTACCGATAATTCGTAGTTGCTCTGTAAATACGAATTACCGGCTTCTCTCAAAAAAATCTCTACCTCCGTTCTTTCTCCCATTCTTGGGAGACGGCATGCAAGGTCCTCAGTTATAAACTCACCGGTTAATAGTAAAACTTGGAGGTCCGGTAACATACATTGGCTAATTATCCAGCTTAAATATATGACGTGTCCTAACGGACACATTGTTTGATTGGGGCGACTATCTCATTCGAACGGAGAGGGGATTCTCCAAAGCCATGCATGTAAATTGTTTTTTTTGCACCCTAAAACTTGGAGGTCCGGTAAACATTGGCTAATTATCCACTTAAATATGATGTCCTAACGGACACATTGTTTGATTGGGCGACTATCTCATTCGAACGGAGAGGGGATTCTCCAAAGCCATGCATGTACAAATTGACCTTCTTTTTTGCACTCCCTAAAACCCGGTAGACGAAAATGAAAGAAAACAAACAAACATATATATTGACAAAATACAGAGACCACCAAATGCAGCCTAACAAGACGCGTTTGATGCGCCATATTTCATAAAAATTTGTTACATAATAAGAACACAATAAAAGAATACGTACTTTGAATCGGAGGGCTTTTGGAAATTTCAGTACTTGTTGTTGTTGTTGTTGTTGTTGTAACCACGTGATCATACACCTTGAGTATGCTTGATTACTGATTGATATCACGAAGCCTGAATGACCACACCTTTTGCTCCGCCCAGACTGAATGAATCTTCTTGCAAGAAATCTGGTTCCTATATATATGGAGCCCCGCAGGCGACATGGATTCACACTCCTGTAGCCTGATAACGATCATTATTATATACGTAGGTTTGTTTCCCGTTGACACACAATGCAACGCAAGACGTCAATAGCAGGCATGAGATTGCAATAGTATTCCATATTGATGTCTCGTGAGTTCATATTTATAAACTTGGAAAAGTCGCGGGAATACTGGACGAAGGCCGGAAGGCCTCGTCCAGTATTCCCGCGACTTTTCCAAGTTTATGGTCAGTGCCGGAACTACGCTTCACCTCGCTAAATAGTTCCTTCTAAATCACCAGTGTTTTGTTATTAGCCGATCTATTTATAGATCGGCTAATATATTGGTTATCCATCGAATTCTGAAAAAGTTTGTAGCAACCCTTTTCTCCGCTATTCGGTAATCTACGAACGCGAATTTTTCTGTATCACTTCCAAATTGCATCAACCGATAAAGTTTGCATTTTTGGCAATTATCTCCGTTTAAAACTTTACCTATAGCCAAATAACACAATTTTGAATACGTAATGAGCTGAACGCCGGAAGAGATTTAACCCGGAAGTTATTGTTGTTGAAGTCCATAGTTGGCTCTAATGGCCATATACGCCAACATACGCCGATTATTGGGCTAATTTAAAGCTTTTATTTATTAAACAGAACAAGTTTCAGCCACGTATAATCGCGTAAAATGTGTTTATTCGGCTAATTTATAATCGACCTCTGCTCAAAATCTCCTTACTAGCAACCCCAGCATTTTCGGGTTTATCCCAGCATCTCGGGTTTATCCCATTGGATCGCGTATGCGCGTCATTTGACGCTAGTTAATATTCACAAAATTTTCCACCAATCAAAACGAAGAATTGCCCTTCATAGCCAAATTTGTTTACGTATCATGCAGGGATGGCAGGGATGCATCCAGCACGCGCGATTGCGGCAATCCCCCTTAATTATTGTCAATGCCGCAAATTATTGATTGTCTTGCGCCCGACATCGCGCAAAAAATCACGGATGGGGCACATTAGGCCAATCTGGGCATGTGCCTGAATACGCAGGAGCTTGCGTCTATTTTTAGATGACACTGTAACCGCTAGATATATATAGCCCTGGTAGCTCCGCCCACTCGCGTGCCGACACAGAATTCGGACAAACACACAGTGACTATACAACTTTGTGTATTGCGGAGTGTAATTTGTAGATAAATAGAGCATACAGTACAGGTGTTACGCTGGAATATTTCGCAACATAATGGTGACAACAAAACATTGCTGCTATGGCATTGCTGCTATTGGATGGATTTGGGAACGGGTTTCCAAAACCTGCACAAAATCGAGAAAAATGTCAACGCTGGGTACAGAACTGTGGTCGAAAATAGTTTACCATTGACAATGTTACCAGAGACACCTACATATGTTCGATGCACTTTACCCTGATTTGATCGGCTAATAAGATCATGCTCTGCATGACTTTTCATTTATTAATTCGTTCCCACGAAATAACAATTCGTTCCCTCAATTTAATAATTAGTTCACTCGAATTAACAATTCGTTCCCACGAAATGACAATTCGTTCCCTCAATTTAACAATTCGTTCCCTCGACAATTCGTTCCCTCGAATTAACAATTCGTTCCCACAATATAACAATTCGTTCCCACGAATTGTTATATTGTGGGAACGAATTGCTAGTCTCTCAACTTGCTGCTTTATTTCATTGTGTTACGGAGCATCGCAGGGGACTTAAACTTCTTGGTTTTATTAATTCTTTATTAAATAACAAGTCGTTCCCTCAATTTAACAATTCGTTCCCACGAATTAACAATTCCAATTCGTTCACACGAATTAACAATTCGTTCCCACGAATTGTCATTTCGTTCACACGAATTGTTAATTCGTGGGAACGAATTGTTAAATTGGGGGAACGAATTGTTATTAACGAAATGACAATTCGTGGGAACGAATTGTTAAATTGAGGGAACGAATTGTTTCCCACGAATTAATAATAAAAAAAATCCAGTGTCGCTTTGTCCCTGTATATATTAACCGAAGGTTTGTGCTTTATCTTCACTGGCGTGGTGTTGGCAGAGCTGTTAGAGCTCTTGTCCAGAACCTTTCCACCGGGAGACTTTCTTCGGACGTTAGGCCCGGTTAGACCTTGGTTCGTTGCTCCAACCTGTCATGTACACGCTCAAAACGCCTCTCTAAAAGTATTCCTTTCACATTTACTGGAGCGAAATGACACAGGGGTCGCTACGCTATGTACCGAATTACACTTTTGAGTTACAAACGTGTGCACATGGATTGTTACACGATACCGTCACCTTACACCCGCAAATAGTACTTCCATACACTAATACCACCGTTATATAGAGTTTATTCAACTGCCATTTTGCAATAAATCCGGTATGTCAAATTGGTAGTGGAATTAATTGTATATTACATGCTCTTCTAAAAACGTGAAATGCTCTTAGACCCGCTTATAACGTTGCCAAAAATTAAATATTTTGACGTTAGCGTATGATTTGTTTCTTCGCCGGAAATGACATCAAAACGCGACGTCAATTACGTCTCACGAACGTCTATAGGAGGAAATATTTCCTTCAAGGAAATAAATCCCTCCAGAATCACTGTAGATCACTGGGTAGCATGTAATATAACGTTTAATTCGGTTGGCATTGGATAAAATGGTTAATATACAAAGGGTGACCACATGTATCTAAATAAAGATACTTCTACTTTTTTTACGGGCTCAGCACATTTTGCCGTTTTCGTTGAAGCAGTTCAGAACGGAAACTATTTGGAATAACTGGAATTAAATTTGATATGTTAATTTTGGAACGAATCCAATCGTCATAAACTTATTTTCAGACTAGTCCATTTATTTCTTCTCCAATGTGAAAAGTACTTGCAAAAAGGGCAGATCCTGATGAGACGGCTCGTCACGAGCCGGCTCATCTGGATCTACCCTAGTTGCCAATACCACTATACAGGTATGTGGTGTTGAAAGTGTTAAAGTACCTCTCACACAGACTTTCACAACCCGACACATTTTCGATCAAAATATATGGCCCATTATCTCATGATTCAAATTATAGAACTTGCAAACTATTGTGCTACTAGTGTGTCCATTCATGGCCATTGTCTCTTTTCACGTGTACGATACCCGATATTGGAATGAGGTCACCAGGGGTCATAGATATGGAATGCATTCAAAGGGCGTCGACTGAATATAATAATAGATATTTATTTGTGGAATAGTAAAAGCGGTGTGGAATACAATCTGACAGTGAAAGTAACGTGAAATCCTTATCATTCGGATAACGATACAATCAGTAGATGTTCTATATTTGAGCATTATTGTAAGTGTCTATATGCATGTTTGATGAAAATGGCAGGAACGACATCACATACTCGTGGACCTATAACGTCTGATGTTTTTCACAAGTCTGCATGCGATCCGTGCGCGAGAGACAACAGAAATATGAAGGCCAGTAAGTTGTGCTGGGAATGTAGTGACAACCTGTGTACAATGTGCATTCAGCTGCACATGCGCTTTACCGGCATGAAAAATCACCAGATGAGCGCCTGTGGGAGCAAGACTTCCGGTGGTGGGCATCGAACATGGCCGACGCTTACGCAGAAGTGCAAAATACACGATCGTATGGTTGTGGATACCTTCTGTGTTGATCATAACGTGGCGTGCTGTGGAACATGTGTTGCAGAAAATAGACTTACCCAGTGTACATAAATAACGCCGTGTAGTGTGAATTCCTTACTGGTAGCGAAACTGCCAAGTTCTGCCAACCCAAATTACCCCCCCTTATCATCAAATAAAACACAGCTGAACCCGTCTAAACCGGACACCCTGGGGACCCCATTGTGCTTAATTTAGATGTGTTTCAATGTACTTTATTTCATTTCCCTGTCTGTTCATGACTGAAAATGACAATAATTGGTCATTGACTGGTTAATTACAGTGGAACCTCTATAAACCGGACACCCTGGGTGTCCGGTTTAGAGAGGTTCCACCGGAGTTCGTTAGATTTACGCAACCGGCCGCGCAATCTTAGCAGTCATCATTTCTGAACATCTATTGGCAATCTCAAATCGCAATCAAGCAGCTTTATTGACTGAGCCTGAGCTATAGCACAGATTAGGCTCAGCCAATCAAGCTGCTTGATTTCAAGCGCAAGAGTCAAATAGTTTGTATATCTGTGATTTACAGTGTATGAAGCGAAAAACCACATACAGTGAAACATCTCTAAACCGGACACCCTGGGAGGCTTTACCCTTCTTCTTGGAAAGAAACCTGGGACCCGTTTTACTAAACTTCGTACGACTAAGAAGTTTGTAAGTGCAAAACTAAAGTGTAAACTTCGTACGATAAAAAGTTCGTACGAAGATTTCTATGAATCGGTTTCTGACAATAGCGTGAGTCACTAATGCTACCATTTTCGACACATAAGTACATATCATTAATTGTGAACTCCTCCACAAACTATTTGCTAGCATCGAATGTAAGTGCATATTGTAAATTTCAAGTTTGCACTTACGAACCTCTTAGATAAATAGATAGATATTCTTAATTTTTGAGGGTGACTCGGTTGGTGGGAACCAATCTTCTTTGAGGCCCTCTTAAGAAGTGCATATACATGTACATATAAATATACAACACATATTGAAATGATTGCATGATGTATGCATATGTGAATTTAACATGAAGAAATAATAATGATGAGCCATAACGAAAAGTGGTACATGTGTCCCGACAGTCCCATATCAGACTGCGCATCGACGCAGCTTGAACTGGGTTTAACACGTTTATTTCTCAGTGATAGTTTCAGTTTTTGCTATAAGACGCTAAATTCGTTCTCATGCGCCTGATATATGGTTACACGGTCGCTAAGCTCCACAAGACCAATTTTATCATGGCAAATCAAACACGCGGTCATTGTAAACTGTATACCATACATCGTAATTTCGTGATTAGTGACGCTGGCGGGGGGCACAATTAACAAGTTTATATTAATTGATAATCCCGCTACTTCAGCCGCTATCGACCCTTCATCCAGTTAAGACAATTACGGGAAAATGTATTTAACGACGTGGAACGTCTTATGTCAATTGGAATACTATTCAAGATTAGCGCGCCTGAGTATGAAAAGCTGTTTTTAAAGAGATTACTTTTAGGTTTGGGAACTTCGTAATTCATATCTGTTTCAGACCTTAATACCATACTCGTATTTTGTAAGTGATTAGTGCGCATTTCAAATAATTCACATAAATATTGGGGGGCCATTTTATTAGTTATTTTGTACATAGTTTTCGCTTTTTGGAGAAATACGCTTTCGTCAAAGGTCAAAATGTTGAGTAATTCTAATGAGTTTTGCAAATCAATATATTCGTTTCCCAGAATGATTTTGCATGCTCGCCGTTGAAGATTGGTTATTATGTACATATTTGGATTTGACGATTTTCCCCATACTATATTGCAATATGTGAAATGTGGCTGAATATAGGCCTTATAGAATAATATTCGGTGCTCAGTAGATAAATAAGGTCTGATTTGATATAATAGCCAGAGATATGATGAAATCTTTTTTGAGATACCGTTCAATTGGTCATTCCACTGGAGATTTTCATCTACATGTATACCCAAAATTTTATTACCGGTAGTGATATCGAGGCTTACATTGTCATATTTGAGTTCGATCATTTTGTCTCGCAAACATGTTCGTTTTTGTCTACTTGTTATTAACATGATTTTGGTTTTTCCTTTATTAAGCAGCATGCCGTTAGCCTCACACCATAATTCTAAACTGTCAAGTGCTTGTTGTAAACGGTGTTTTAAGTCCCCTACAGTTGATTGCATGTCATAAATTGTTATATCATCTGCATACAGATCGGTTCCTGTTACGTGTTGACGGAGAATAAGTGGCAAATCATTTATAAACAAAAGAAAAAGTGTCGGTCCAAGAATTGACCCCTGGGGTACTCCACGGTAGAGATTCAGATGTTTCTCCATTTACAGAAACAAGTTGTTGCCTTTGTTCCAGGTATGATTTGAACCAACCCAGGCTTACGTTACTGCACTTGTATAGTCGAAGTTTATCCAGGAGAATTGTGTGATCAACAAGATCGAAGGCTTTACGAAAGTCGACTAAAATACACCCTACTAATTTACCCCGATGTATTGCTTGTAGAAAGTTTTCAAGAAGAACAATTAACGCTGATTCTATCGAGTGACCTGTACGAAATCCACTCTGGGTTTGATGCAATAGTTTAAACGTTGTTAAATATTCCATAAAATGTTTCTGAACCCATTTTTCAATTAATTTTGAAAGCATCGGCAAAATTGATATCGGACGATAATTATTTACTTCGTCTTTTGCACTGCTTTTATACAGGGGATGTACTTTTGCTTGTTTCCATGCACTGGGGAACATAGAACTAGTGAAACTCACATTTACTACATATGTAATATTTTTCGAGATAGTGGTGGCAGATAATTTTAACAATCGTGGCCCTATTAAATCTAGTCCAGTAGATTTTGATATATCTAATGATGTTAAATACCTTTTTACGAATATTTCATTAATCAAAGGAATGTTAAAATTATAATTTTGCGGTGTATGTTCGTTTACGAAATTTTTAATATGATCAAAATTTGATTCTAGAATGGGACCTTTAAGATTTGATGCTATAGTGGAAAAATATTCGTTAAAAATATTCGCCATATGTGTATTTTCTGTGCATGGCTGACCAGTTAGACTGTTTATACCTAATAACTGTTCCGATTTACCATCATGTTTTGATGCACCAAATTCTTTGAATAATTTCCAGATAGTACGAGGGTCATCCTTGCCTTCTTCAATTTTAGATTTATACGAATCCGTTTTAGATTTTTCTATTAAAGCTGATACTTTATTTCGTAATAATTTGTATTGTTCATAATTACCGTTAATTTTACACTTTTTTCTATCTTTTATGCAATCTAAAATTTCGGATGATAGCCAATCAGGTTGTATTTTAGTTTTAATCCTGTGTGTCCGCAAAGGAGCGTTAGTGTTAACCACGTTAACAAACAGTGTCGAACATGCGTCAAGAATGTCATCAATATGATTAAAATAATGTACAGTTTCCCATTCAACCTTAGTCGTACGAAGTTTAGTTAAATGGGCCCCTGGAGTTTAGATAAGGCTGTATTTGTTGAAATAATGACAAAGTTTTTGTCTCATATGAACCTACATGACATACAAGTAAATACGGGTTGACATGTAAGTGTTTGCGTTTTAAAGTATGTTTCATTCATGAAGTATTTTCATTTGATTGCGTCAAACATGGCGCATTTCGGATACAGCTGCAGAGACGTATGTGCCGATCACCATGGCAACAGTATCGCGTGTTACATGTGCTTACAACCATGGCAGCTATTTGCAATTCAAGTTGAGAAAATGTGATTTGATATAATAGTGTTTTCCAGCCTGTCACCAATTACACGTACGGCCATTTAGGCATAGGCATTCGACGTGTTTCAGCTTTCATCGGTATAACTATATATATGAACAAGGCTTATAACTTTGGTCGGACACGACCTCGTATCACAACAAATTCCGCGATTTTATTAGCGCTAATGTAAATATTTTGGCGGAATGTGCACACGTTTTGAGAATTATTGTTATCTTGTTGAAATAGCATAATTAGGACATAATTATGCCAATAATGTATAATTACAACTGGTTTTCTTAGGTCGGACACGACCTCGAATCATAACAAAGAAATAATGTGTTTAAGGCTATAACGTCAATATTGAAGTGGCAAGTTCATATGTTCATTATAGGAATGAATGGCCTTTTTGTGGAATTTATCGGGGTATAAACTTGGAAAAGTCGCGGGAATACTGGACGAAGGCCGTAAGGCCTCGTCCAGTATTCCCGCGACTTTTCCAAGTTTATATCCCCGATAAATTCAACAAAAAGGCTATTCATTCCTTATAATTCCAGCATTTGAAATAAATTCATCAAGAAAATCTGTTTATTTCCCGTTTTCTTAATAATTATTTTAACTGCGCCTCACGGTTACGGAAAGTAGTTCGGCGTGGGAGTTTATTGGGATATATATTTTGGACAGAGACTTGCTACGGGCCAATCAAATGTTAGGGAATTGTGTAAATATTTTTGTGCTGGAATTATTGAAGAATTATCGTTATCCTGCAGAAATACATATACTATATAGAAAAGTACAATTTTAAACATGTTTATTTGTTACAATGCGAGCTTGTGTCCGACTAGAAGTTGTATACCTTATAATAAATACCAAAGCAAATGACGTTATTTAATCTCAAGGGAAGTAATCATTGTAATGTATTCAGTATTACCAGCGCCATTCAATTATAGCAGTACCGACGAAAGCCGAAACACGCCGAATGCTTGTGATTTTAGGCCGGGTTAACGCACATGTGTTTGAACAGATGGTTAGTGTATACGTTGGCGTCATATGGGTATTTTTGGTGGATTATGGGTAAATTTGGGTGGATTTCGTTGGTTTTGGTCAATTTACATAGTTTTGTGCAACTACTAATGCTCAATCATTACACACGACAGAAATCGAAAATTCTCTACACATTCACCGTTCCGAACTTTCGGAATACCCACAATTGAAGGTGACGTAAATTGTGTGTTGGTAACAATGCACCAAACCACCGGATATACCAAAATAACCCATACAACACCCAAATTAGAACCGTTGTTCAAGAAGATTTGAGTTAACGTGGTCGAACGTGTTAACGATCTACGTACATTGTATATTGCTTTGTTGGACGGGTATTTCATTGATGGATTGACGAACAGTGCAGATCCTGATCAGACTGTGCGAATGCACAGGCTGATCTGGATCTACACTGTTCGCACAACCCATATGCCCTATTTCTGCACTCAGAGCCACATATCAGTAACAGTCCCTCGTTGGCGCCAACTGTCACATAGCGAGAAAAGTGCGAACCAGGGGGCCGTTTCACTAAACTTCGTACGACTAAAATGTTCGTAAGTGCAACATTATGATAGACTGTAAATTTCACATTAACAATGTTTTCTTGTAAACTATTATTGGATTTACATTTATTGTATGTAAATCCATCAATAAATGTAAATCCATCAATTGAAATTTCCAGACGATCCTAATTTTGCACTTACGGACATTTTAGTCGTACGAAGTTTAGTGAAACGGGCACCAGGCCTCGGGTCTTGAACCCGGAACCTCTGGTGTACAGTTCCAGTGATTGTTATACTGACTGGACTAATCTGACACAGACACACACACGTTTTTCCCATAGTGTGTGTCTGTGACTGGAGAAATGGGACTTATGGGACTTGTGATCAGCGTAGCTCCTGATCAAATATCACACTCCCGTAGCCTGATATCGATCAATCTTGCGTGCTAGAAGCGTGACTTGGCGAACAGTGCAGATCCTGATCAGACTGTGCGGATGCACAGGCTGATCAGGATCTACACTGGTCGCAAAACCCATAAACCCCAATTCTCCAGTCACAGTAACGTATATGGAAACACTGTCACTTTCTCGGTAATGCGAAACGCCGTATTACGTCTGTTTGCGCGGAAATTGTATTTGACAGCTGATGCCACGGCTCGTGTCTTGACCAATGCATTAGTGAATCAATTACTCATAACGTCTGAAACATTGTTTTTGCAGCCTGTCTCGACCAGAAAAATACATCATGTCAATGCGAGGAATCTGATCATATCTTCACAGCACGCTAGCATCCATATCACCAACCGAAGTATTTGGAAACAATGAGACTTACTAGATTGCTGCATAGAATGTACACTTGTCAACACTGGCATAAGCTCGGTTTTGTTGAATTATGTGGAACGTGCACGTGGCAGCAGCGAATATACGGTACGTAAAATACGGTACGTGTACGTGTGGCTTCGACCTACACTAAATAAAACCCTGGGGCCCGTTTCACTAACGAACTAAGCAAGTACTTTTGTCATAAGTTATAACTTAAGTCCGGAGTACGTGCTTAGTCCGTTTCACAAAACATCTTAGCAAGAACGACAATCGAAATTTACGATGGAAAACTAAGACAGGTAGCTAGCAGTCTTAAGTTATAACTTAAATATTTAAGTCGGAACTTATGAAATAAACAAAGATGGATGCCCCCATGTGAGCCGAGGTGGAGAAAACAATTCACTGACAGCAGGTAAATGTTCACTTCATACGTACTATTTTAGCAAGTATCTGCCATATAAACCATATATGCTTACATATAAATAGCCACACCTGTGCTAGTTACCCGTGTATTGCTATTTGTGATGTAGGTCATGTCGTTACCAGTATTCGTTATGCCCAGTTATCGACAACATTTACAACCACTGTAGATCCAGATGAGCCGGCTCGTAACGAACCGTCTGTATGCTGTTCATGTATGTCTGTTTGTCGGTTGGTGTCAGTCAGTTTGTCGGTGTCAGTTGGTCAGTGTCGGTCAGTGTCGGTCAGTGTCGGTCGGTGTCTGTCGGTTTGTCAGTCGGTCGGTGTCGGTCAGTGTTGGTCAGTCGGTGTCGGTTGGTCGGTCGGTCGGTCAGTGTCGGTCTGTTGGTTTCACACGTCGGTGTCAGTCGGTCGGTGTTGGTCGGTCGGTCGGTATCAGTCTGTCGGTTGGTGTCGGTCAGTCGGTGTCCATCGGTGTATGTTTGTCAGTGTTGGTCGGTCGGTCGGTGTCGTTATGTCGGTATGTCGGTATGTCGGTGTCGGTCAGTTGGTTTCGCATGGTCGGTGTCAGTCGGTCTGTCGGTGTCGGTCGGTTGTCGGTGTCAGTCGGTGTCAGTCGGTGTCAGTCGGTGTTCGGTCGGTGTCAGTCGGTGTCGGTCTGTGTCGGTCGGTCGGTCGGCCTCGGGAAATCGGTCGGAAGGTCGGTCGGTACGGCATCGGTCGGTCCCGGTCGGTCGGTTGGTGTCGGTATGTCGGTGTCAGTCAGTTGGTTTCGCACGGTCGGTGTCAGTCGGTCGGTGTCAGTCGGTCGGTCGGTGTCGGTCGGTCGGTGTCAGTCGGTTGTCAGTCGTGTCGGTCTGTGTCGGTCGGTCCGGTTGTCGGTGGCGGTTGGTCTCGTCGGTGATCGTCGGTGTCAGTCGGGTCGTCGGTCGGTCGGTGTCGGTCGGTCGGTGTAAGTCGGTGTAATCGGTGTAAGTCGGTGTAAGTCGGTGTTGATCGGTGTCAGTCGGTGTGTGTCAGTCGGTGGTGTGGTCGGCGGGCGTCGGTCGGTCGGTGGTCGGTCTCGGTCGGTCGGTCGGTCGGAGGGTCGGGTCGGTCGGTACGGGTCGGATCGGTCGGTGTTGGTTGGTGTCGGTCGGTGTCGGTCGGGTCGGTCGGTCGGTACGGGTCGGTCGGTCGGTGTTGGTTGGTGTCGGTCGGTGTCGGTGTCGGTCGGTCAGTCGGAACGGGTCGTCGGTCGGTCGGTCGGTCGGTCGGTCGGTACGGTCGGTCGGTAGGTCGGTCGGTCGGTGTCGGTCGGAATCGGTGACGTCGTCGGTCGGTCGGTCGGGTCGGTCGGTACGGGATCGTCGGTCGGTCGGTACGGGTCGGTCGGTCGGGTCGTGTTGGTTGGTGTCGGTCGGTGTCGGTGTCGGTCGGTCGGTCGGTCGGTCGGTCGGTACGGGTCGGTCGGTACGGGTCGGTCGGTTGGTCGGTCGGTCGGTGTCGGTCGGTCGGTGTCGGTCGGTGTAGGTGTCGGTCGCGGTCGGTCGCGGTCGGTCGCGGTCGGTCGCGGTCGGTCGGTCGGTCGGTCGGTCGGTCGGTCGGTCGGTCGGTCGGTCGGTCGGTCGGTCGGTCGGTCGGTCGGTCGGTCGGTCGGTCAGTCGGTGTCAGTCGGTGTCAGTCGGTGTCGGTCGCTGTCTATCAGTGTCTATCAGTGTCAATCGGTGTCAGTCAGTGTCAATCAGTGTCAATCGGTGTCGGTCGGTGTCAGTTGGTCGGTCGGTGTCTGTCGGTCTCTCGGTGTCGGTTTGTGTCTGTCGGTGTAGGAAGGTGTCGGTTTGGCCTGCCTTGCCGCCCGCCCGCCCGCCCGCCCGCCCGCCGCCCGCCCGCCCGCCCGCCCGCCCGCCCGCCCGCCCCGTCCCGCCCGCCCCGCCCCGCCCCGCCCCGCCCCGCCCCGCCCCGCCCCGCCCCGCCCCAGCCCGCCCCGCCCCGCCCCGCCCTCGTCCGACTGACCGACCGACCGACCGACCGACCGACCGACCGACCGACCGACCGACCGACCGACCGACCGACCGACCGACCGACCGACCGACCGACCGACCGACCGACCGACCGACCGACACCGACTGACCAACACTGACCGACACCGACCGACTGACAGACGGATCTTAGGTGGTTGGAGGTGTCGCCTATGACAAACGAAAACAATGCAACATATTCCGTAACCGAAGCCTATTGTGTCTTAAGTGGTTATTCTTTTCTTTAAAAACGATGAATATACAACCTAATGGTGTGTCATGTATGAACGTCCGTCCGTCCATCAGTCTGATTGACGATCCGACTGTTGTTTGTTCTTTCTATACAGAACATACAAACGATGGCAGCTGCAGTTGCTATAATCCAGGCGCGCAATTTACCATGGGAACGAGTCTTTAGGACCGAACCAATCCTCTAGACTTCATGGATAACGAGGACCAAATATCGAGATGCAGGCTGTCTCGTGATTTTTTTTCTACAAGTATGCAACATTGCACATGCTGACATTATACGGTCAACCCTGAGATCACACAGTCTGTCAGTGTCATTGCAAGTGTTGACTGCATTGTGATTTTACGCAACTGGTAGTACCCTGGCGGTTATTGGAGAGATATACAACATTAGCAAATCAAGTGGTTCTAGAAAGTGGAGTATAACTTTTGCGGACAGTGTTAGCCTGTGTTTCGTTTCTGATAAGGAGATACCTGGTTTTCAGACTAGATGGAGAAACAGTCCTGACGCATTTAACAAAAATGTCAGACCCGTCCGCTGAACGCACGTGCGCATTAATCCAGTCCTATACTGGTAAACATGTTCAGGGGCAATCCTATATGTGTGACACTGACTCGCACAGTGCATGCATTTCTACATGTAATCAACAAATTACCCGTGTCCAGTTCAAATAAATATAATATGTCATTCGGTAGTTGTATCGGATACATCCATATCTGACCGGGCATACCATTAATAATCGACAGTACATGTGTTCTGCTGACTCTGAAACGTGATTTCTGAGTTAATGAGGTAATCTAAGTAAAATTTAAAAAATGGTCGAACTACAATTTTATTGGAATGTAAAAATAAAAACATTGTTAATTGCTTATTGTGTTGCTGTTTCATGTCATATACCAGTTTATATTACAGTATAAGGTTCACTAGTTGGCAATAAATATATCCACATGCATTCAATGGCGTCGGAATATTGAGATAAAATTTATATTCTACATGAGATTATTTTTAAAAAATAATAATATTCAACATTAGGCTTGCAAATCCGTTATTTTAGATGTCAAAACACATAAAGGGAAAGTAAAGTCATCATAAAAATATAAGCCCCGAGCGGGATTCGAACCCGCGCGGCACATACCAAAGCTGTAAACAATAACTAAGTTGTAACTTATGACGGACTTGTTATGACCGTCTTAAGTTTGTGTTGTGAAACCAAATAAGCAATGACTTAAGTCGGTCATAACTTTTGTCATAAGTTATAACTTAAGTTCGAACTTATGAACAAACTAAGATTTGTTAGTGAAACGGGCCCCTGGGCCATTGCTTTTACTATGGTCCGTAAAACATTCGGACTGTTTAAAGTCATTGGCCTGCAAATAATACAATAACGGAAATGTGTTTAACTGCCTTCATGTGCTAAATATGCTTAATTATTGTCTATAATTATGAATATTAAAGGTACATGCCCACGCAGTAGGCACAAAATGTTCTTTATATCAGAGACATTTTCTGGAAAAATAAACATTCATTCACCATTACCCCACGTATTGATTGGCATTATTAAACATTTTATATCAGACCTAAATTTCCAGACTGATATCAGGGGGGTAACCATAAAATGTTAAAGGACATCACTATTTATTCTCTGTATTAATTTTTTGATGTGCAATTATCATACTTTATAATCTGTCGAAAATATTATGTTTTCAGGTGACGCATTTAATTAGCATAGATAATTAAAAAATATCATGCCTCATTTGCATATGAACATAGCCTGATACCACCGCGCGTCACTATCAGTAACATAAACATTACTAGATGATAATATCTGTATAGCGGGCACTCGTAATTTTTAGAACGTGTGGAAAAGTGACACACTTATACACTTATTTTATTCCTATAAAGAACATTTTGTGCCTACTGCGTGGCCATGTACCTTTAATACACGCCAAAAATATGGTCTTATATCAACTTTCCTTGGGCTTTGCACCAACGGGCTACGTAGCCCATTCAAGGTTTCTTGAATTTCTGAATCCGTGTCACGTGATATTTATGTTGATAACACGATGACAATAGTACGATAGCTCGATAATGATCACGTGATATCACGATAGCACGATGATGACACTGCGATATTATTCGGGTAGCACGGTAACGATAACGCGATAACGTGAGCACGATGACGATACTACTGTATTATAGGAAAACATTGTTGATGTGAAAATAGAGAATAGTTAAAAAATATCCGGCAAGGCTCAAGAATTTCTTTATTTCTCATCAGAAGTATATGTTGTGACCACTCATTTGAACCGTCTCGCCGAAACGGTTCAAATGAGTGGTCACAACATATACTTTGGTTCAGCAATAAGGAAAATAGATAGAGAATAGTAGGTTAGTGCCGTGAATGGGAAAAAATATCTGGCAAGGCTCAGGAAACGGGATGGGCGAGGCTCTGCCGAGCACATCCCGTTTCCGTGCCGCGCCAGATATTTTTTCCCATTCACGGCACTAACCTATTATTCTATTTATCCCGTCAACACCTACAAATGGCTGTAAAATGCAAAAATAGTAGTTACTGGATATCAAAAATGTTTCACGGCACCGTGTTTCACGGCACATACGCACTGTGTTGACGGGATAATACTATATTATAGGAAAGTAGTATTGTGATCCTGATATGGCTTTATCGTTATCGTGCCATCGTGGATTCGTATATCATCATCGTAGAACCGAATTATCGCCATCGTAATATCGTGATATCGCAATTGTGCTATCGTAATATCGTCATCTTAGCATAGTGGTATCGTTATCGTGCGATCGACATCGATCGTGCTATCGCCATCGTAGTATCGAAATTTGTGACGGTTACTACACGAAAAATGCGTTTATGCGATATGTTCGAATTATGCGCCGGATTCCTGACGAATTCCCATCCAGCTACATGCAGAAGATGAACAATACGTGTATGCGATATCTTTGAATTAGGCGCCAGATTCCTGACGAATTACCATTCAGATGCATGCAGAAAATACTGCATGTACATACATTTTCGCCGGTTACTAGACGTAAAATTCGTTTATGTGATATCTTTAAGTAGAGTTGTGTAGTAAGTAGCACTTTTCGACGTAAAACAGTTTTACAATGGAACCACTTGTAAGCGGACACAATGAACGCACCTGTGATAGAGAATTGTAGGTTAGTGCCGTGAATGGGAAAAAATATCCGGCAAGGCTCAATAATTTCTTTATTTCTCATCAGAAGTATATGTTGTGACCACTAATTTGAACCGTCTCGCCGAGACGGTTCAAATGAGTGGTCACAACATTTACTTTGGTTCAGAAATAAGGAAAATAGATAGAGAATAGTAGGTTAGTGCCGTGAATGGGAAAACACATCTGGCAAAGCTTAGGAAACGAGATGGGCGAGGCTCTGCCGAGCCCATCCCGTTTCCGTGCCGCGCCAGATATTTTTTCCCATTCACGGCACTAACCTACTATTCTATTTATCCCGTCAACATTGTCAAACAACATTTAAATCAACTTACTTTAGTTAATTGAGGCTTCAAACGCGAGATAAGTTAGAACCGTATTGCATCCACCACTCCTTTGCGCTCACAACATAGTTCGATACTTTATGGTTGTAATAATCCCTTAATGAACAGCCATGACAGTAGATTTATCAATACATGTTTTAGCCTTTAGGTACTTTAGTCATCGAAATGTTTACAGAATAATCTTATCATGTTACAACGATTTTGTTTCTATTCATTTCATCGTTCATGGATGATGGAAACGAAAAAAACAAACAAGATTGCGGCTTTGCAAATTAATCCTATTTAGAATGGTGACCAGCTGAATCAATGCGTCCAGAATTAACCAGTACAATATCATGAATATGTATACTTCAGGCCGGTTTAACAGATGAATGTTATGTTGATACTTTATATTTTGTAACCGACAATGTGAAATTACAGCTTGTTGTCAACGACATATACTGTGAAAATTCACCAGACCCATCAATTTTCATTCGGAGCAGATTCCGCAACGATTGCGAGCTGTCCAGAATAATAATCAACACGACAAACAACTATTTTATTAGTTTATTTCCTTACCTGACTGGAATCACTGGGAGGAGCCATTTTTATTTTAAATGACGTAGTAGACTTACTGACGTACTTATAATTATGACGTCAGTCGTGGCTGAATGACGCACGGAATGGGGAAGAGAGCCAACAATTGGAACTTGAGGGTCGTAATGGAAATGGCTTTGGCATCCACAAAATGGCATGAACTTAATTTTAACAATGTTATTTTCCGGCAATGACGTTTTTATTTGCGAAATTTAACCCGCACGGATACACTGTGAACAGTTCCATTTTCACCAATCTGATCAAGCAGGCACTGGCCAACACTGTGGTTTGGACATTTCTTTGTAACCGCGTATGAATTGTGATTAGGTCGTATTGACAGGATATCAAACATGTTTCACGGCACCGTGTTTCACGGCACATAGGCACTGCGTTGACGGGATAAATCTTATTTGTGATCAGTTGCTTGGTCATCTATCTCAGGTGATGATGTCTGTAGAATATTTCACCAACATTGCAAAGTAAACTTTACTAGCAAAGTATACTTTGAGGGAGTAATCATTTATTTTTCCTGAAATGCATTATTTCATATAGAACCAACCACTGCATATATGTGATGATTAAAAATATGAAGAATTATTATACTGAATTTATTACATTGTCACAGCCAAAATGGCTGTGATAATGTAATAAATTCAGTATAATAAAAATTAAAAAAAATTGAAAATGTGTCCCTCAAAGAATTCAAACTAACGACTGTATAAATTTTATGTTTACAAGTATGCTGTGATAATCATAATGTAATAAATTCAGTATAATACAAATTAATACATTTATCCTAAAATTAAATTTTTTTTCCTCAAAGTATACTTTGCTAGACAAGTATACTTTGCAATGTTGGTGAAATATGCTACTGTTCTTGATCGCATAGCACACAACTATGGCTCAGAATGATCAAATGTCTGATTTACAGAGAAACCTCTCCCTGGGGACCTCACATGGTGTCCGGTTTAGAGAGGTTTTACTGAATTTATTTACACTGATGCACAGTGCGGTGCCAGTCTATGTGGACATCGTGCCAATAAACGGGAGTGAGCTGGGAATATATCCATTACCATCAAAGCCAGGCGATTGTTCGCGAAATGGCCGTTATGGCGTATGCGACGAGAGTAGCACAAATAGGTTAGAGGATACCAAATGGCGCGAAAGAGAAGTAGTCCGGTATAAAAAAAATTGTGCGGGCATTTTGAGGTCACAGACACAGTTTGCTTGCAAATCTTGATCCACTTGATTCACATGAGGAACATTTTGGGGTGCTTTTAACACCATTTTCTCACAAATAGTTATCCTTCTACCAGCACGCACGCCCGCAATAACACACGCACGCACTCACGCACGCATATATAATTTCTGCACAGTCTATTTAGCCTGTCACTGGTTTATCACAATATCAATGTGTTTGGATACACTTTATTTTGTGAAACCCGTACAACCATACACATACATTGATATTGTGATTAACCCGTACAACAATACACACACATTGATATTGTGATTAACCCGTACAACCATACAAACACATTGATATTGTGATAAACCCATACAACCATACAAACACATTGATATTGTGATAAACCCGTACAACCGTCAAACACATGAATGTGTGATAAACCCGTACTAAATCCACAAACACATTGATATGTGATACGTACAACCATACAAACACTTTGATTATTGCTGATAACCTGTACCCAACCATACAAACACATTGATAGTGTTGATAAACCCGTACAACCATACACATTGAATTGTGATAAACCCGTAAAACCACACATAAAGCACACACATTGATATTGTATTAACCCTACAACCATACAAACACATTGATATTGTGATAAACCCATACAACCATACAAACACATTGATATTGTGATAAACGTAACACCGTACAAAACACTTGATATTGTGATAAACCCGTACAACCATACAAACACATGATTTGATATAACCCGTACAACCGACAAACAATGATATTTGATAAACCCGTAACCATACAAACACATTGATAGTGTGATAAACCCGTACAACCATACAAACACATTGATATTGTGATAAACCTGTACAACCATACACACACATTGATATTGTGATAAACCCGTACAACCATACAAACCCATTGCTATTGTGATTAACCCGTACAACCATACAAACACATTGATATTGTGATAAACCTGTACAACCATACAAACACATTGATAGTGTGATAAACCCGTACAACCATACAAACACATTGATATTGTGATAAACCTGTACAACCATACACACACATTGATATTGTGATAAACCCGTACAACCATACAAACCCATTGCTATTGTGATTAACCCGTACAACCATACAAACACATTGATATTCTGATAAACCTGTACAACCATACAAACACATTGATAATGTGATAAACCTGTACAACCATACAAACACATTGATATTGTGATAAACCCGTACAACCATACACACACATTGATAATGTGATAAACCCGTACAACCATACAAACACATTTATAGTGTGATAAACCCGTACAACCATACAAACACATTGATAGTGTGATAAACCCATACAACCGTACAAACACATTGATATTGTGATAAACCCGTACAACCGTACAAACACATTGATATTGTGATAAACCCGTACAACCATACAAACACATTGATATTGTGATAAACCCGTACAACCATACAAACACATTGATAGTGTGATAAACCCGTACAACCATACAAACACATTGATATTGTGATAAACCCGTACAACCATACACACACCGTACAACCATACAAACACATTGATATTGTGATAAACCCGTACAACCATACACACACATTGATATTGTGATAAACCCGTACAACCTACAAACACATTGATATTGTGATAAACCCGTACAACCATAAAACACATTGATATGTGATAAACCCTACAACCATACAAACACATTGATATTGTGATAAACCCGTACAACCATACACACACATTGATATTGTGATAAACCCGTACAACCATACACACACATTGATATTGTGATAAACCCGTACAACCATACAAACACATTGATATTGTGATAAACCCGTACAACCATACAAACACATTGATAGTGTGATAAACCCGTACAACCATACAAACACATTGATATTGTGATAAACCCGTACAACCATACAAACACATTGATAGTGTGATAAACCCGTACCATGATAGTGTGATAAACCCGTACAAACACATATTGGGACACTCATTGTTGTGGGAAACAAGTGTATATGAGTTTCTCAAACTAAATCGTGTCTGAATATTTACGTATATTACACTACTGTCGGCGCCAATAGTACCATATTCGTCAATTTATTTATTTCAAAAAATACTATTCTGTTTGAAGTCAAGCAACTTGATTGGCTGAGCCTGAGCTGTGCTACAGCTCAGGCTCAGACAATCAAGTTGCTTGATCGCGGGTTGGTGTGGCCAATATAGGGCTACAAACGTGGATACTATGCATAGAGTAACGCCGGCTGCTGTTTACAGTATACGGTTGCCAATGCTGATTTCTGCCGAGTGCCCGAATTTGTAGGATAGGCGACGACTGTATGTACAGACGACGCGTCGCTGAAACCTGTCAGAAATTCCGCTCAGAATATGACATCTTTACAGGATACATGTATCAGGTAAAAATGCGTAATACATAGAGGATATTCATATTTTTTGCAACGAATATGACATATATGTTCATCGAGTGGTGTGAGAAGTCCATATTCCGTTGTGTATTTGCAGCCTATTTGCAGTCCGGCACTGCAGATGCGCGTTATGAATATAGATAGCGGAAGTAGTCGTATTTTCACCGGAAGTTGTTTATTTCATCGATGAGAACATATGACTTTTATTTACATCGTATAACTATGTATTTCATGGGTAGGTATATAATAAATACAGACACTGTAACACATTTCCAGATGATGCAGTGACTAGCTATACATATGTGACTAGGTACAATAATTCACCTCCGATATGTTATCTACGGCTACAATTTAACCCATTCAAAAAATGTGAGCAACCGATGTGCATACCTTAACCTGTTGCATGTAGGTCACAATTTAGTAAACTGTATATTCCATACCTTTAAACAAATAATATTTGTTGTAGAACTAGTAAATTGCCAAAAATTAATAGAACAGGGAAATCGTTTTCCCATGGAAGCCATCTTTTCTCTTGTTGTTGTTCAACATTCAACATAACGAAATGAAGCTTTCTTTACAAGATATACATGTAAATGTCAGATAAACACCCGGACACGGTAAACATGGTAAAATAACCAATTTCTGTCAGGGCAAAACATATCATGCAGGGAATGATCGATATTGGGTTATGCAAAGTATGATGTAATATGTTTTCCGGCCCAGCTACTGTCGTTTCGCGGCTTATCGTTATTTTCGAGATGTTATTATTCGAGTTCAGGTGCGGCGTTTATCTCTTGTTATTTTGTTAGATGACAATTTGTTTCACATGTTCTGAAGACGAAAGAAAAAGAGAAGATAATACACGGCGGTATAGTAATTGATTGCCTATATATTAGTGAGTGGTATGTGTGTGCAAGTATCAGACTGACAGTTGTTTAGCCTTCTGAGCTAAATCCAACAGCTTATTGTTTCGTGGAATTGATAAGGAAATGGTCACGTACCATACCGACGGTCATGGTCCAAAAGTTTAAAGCTTGATTTCAGACGATGCAGGTTCAGTCAATAATGTTTAATCAGAGCAATGCGGGCGGCCAATTCCGGCCTAAATTGCATTACTCCGTGTGATGAATGGTGGGGAAACTGGAATACCCGGGGAAAACCACCTCCAATGTCAACTTCCCATACGTCGGTGTAGAGGTGAAGAGCTGTGATCGAACAGCTACCGGGGACCAATGCCGGCGCTTTACTGCCGGTCCAAATAACGGCACAACAGAGTGTAAATGTAAATGCTTTGATTTAACGATGGCACTGGCTCGATGACCTTGCATGTCGGGACCGACTATTTAAGTCCCCATCCGATAGGACTAGGCTAGCACGAAGTTGTCTTGCCCAATGATACGCCGAATCGGCCATACGGCACAGGTCGGGGTGGGAATCGAAACTGGGGTCTCCTGTAGCCTATTTCATCAACATTGCAAAGCATACTTTACTAGCAAAGTATACTTTGAGGGAGTAATCATTTATTTTTCCTGAAATGCATTATTTCATATAGAACTAACAAATGCATATATTTCATGATTAAAAGTATGCAGAATTATTATACTGAATTTATTACATTATCACAGCCAAATTGGCTGTGATAATGTAATAAATTCAGTATAATAACAATTAATAAATTTATCATAAAATTGAAAATTTCTCCCTCAATGTATACTTTGCTCTACCTACTGATCTAATCCGGCAGAGTGAATTTCTTATATTTATGGGTGGGAAATGGCTCGAAGACCTTCCATACCCGGCCACAGCAGAGTGTGAATAGTATGGCTTATATAGCAATTATGTAGCATATCCTACACTGTGCATCTGGGGGTCGTTTCACTAAACTTCGTACGACTATAATGTTCGTAAGTGCAAATTATGATAGTCTGTAAATTTCACATTTATAGCAATGTTTTCATGAAAACAATTACTGGATTTACATTTATTGAGCATAGGCTGCATATATTGGAAATTATGAAGTGCTGTCAAACCATGTTTTTATTGAGAAATAAGGCACGATATAAAAGCAACAGCAGACGACAATTGTTGTGAGTAGCGGTCTAAGGGTTAAGGTTTAAATGACAACCGGGGAATGGAATCATGAATGCAGCTAAAGTAAAGATCATTGCCTTACAATATGTATAGGTTATTTGATTTGTATGTATGCGCGAGTTCCGCAGCGTGCAATATTACGCGACTTTAGGAGTGCAATATAGTTGCGCGGCGGAACGAGTGCATATATCCAATACCTGTTTTATTATGTACCCACATCATTTACAATTAATGTGCAAAAATACACACAGGAAGAGAACTCGGCTGATGGAATAATCCTGGAGAATGCAGAACGCACTGAGGACCAGTAGCAGATTTCACCAACATTGCAAAGTATACTTTGAGGGAGAAATTTTCAATTTAAGAATAAATTTATTAATTTTTATTAACTGAATTTATTACATTATCACAGCCATTTTGGCTGTGATAATGTAATAAATTCAGTATAATAATTCTGCATACTTTTAACCATCAAATATATGCAGTGGTTAGTTCTATATGAAATAATGCATTTCAGGAAAAATAAATGATTACTCCCTCAAAGTATACTTTGCTAGAAAAGTATACTTTGCAATGTTGGTGAAATCGGCTACAGAGACATCGATTAGACTTCACATATTGAATTTTTAATAAATTAATTTCATAGCGAGCGTTAGCGAGCGATAAATTAATTTATTAACATTTCGATATGTGAACTATAATTAACTTATTGTTTGCCACGCCCCATCGCGTGCTCATGTTACTTTTGAACAAAGCGCCGTCCCCTAAACGCTTGCAAGCCCCGATACTATTACATGCTTGGCGGTTTTACAACGAATCGATCATGTACATGCGGTGACATGATTCACATGAAATTACGTCAACAAGACGAAACCTCTGTGCAACATTTAATGATTAATTAAACGGATATTGACGAAAGCGTCGCAATATGCCTTTAATTGGTGTGCTATCATTTGTCGAGATACAAGAGCAAACACTAAAGTGTATTACTGATACAGTGGAATAGAGTGTTTTCAAAAGGCGCCACGAGTAGCACAGCGCATGCTCAGCCAATTAAGATGACTGACTTCAAGCACAATATTCAAGAAATTTATAATTATTGGCATGATTAACGCAGGTCGTGATGTAGATGGTGAAATAGAGACGACATACGTATCTTGCTCATTAGGTTCATATCAGTTAATTCATCATTGTAAACCCGTGTCTCTCCTGACCACATGTAGATCAATGCAGCCTAGGACATAGCTAGGCTGCAGTACAGTACATGTGGACAGTTATAGTTTGCTGTGAGAATGTATGAAACCACACCGTTCAATGCACATGCTCCAATGCCTAGAGCGAAAACGAAAATCTAGGCAGGGGCCTACACTAAAACTATGCAGCAATGATGAACCAACCGAGATGACACCTGTGAGACTTATAGCTAATTAACATCATACCGGGGGTAAGCCGATTGCCGAGTTTCATTCCGATTAACAAGTATGCCAATTAGCGTTATACTATCCTACAAGGTAGCCAGTTGTCTTCATATTTGTTTGTCCAATGGACAAAGTTGAATGCATGTATTCACTAACTGAAAGATGGGATGGAGAACAGAAGTTTTAAACGATGAAGATACCAAATACCAATGTCTTTCAGCAAGTTTAGTTCAGATACGTCGATATGTAGAATGTGTGAAGCACTGCATAACACATGTATTTGTTGTTCAATATGTAATGAGGTGAATTGGTCGAACACATGCATTCCACATATTTGAATGATCTTTTTCCACAAAATCTGTCGCAAGTGTTCAGAATACATACAGTAATACATACAGTGAATTATCATGTTGTTAGTGAAGAATCCACACTTGTCACAATGACGAGACCACGTGTCCGAATACATCTTCGCAATTAGGTACACTGCAGATTTGCAACGTAACGCTATGTGTGAGTTTATAACTGAATCTGTCCATAAATCACAGGGAGACAGCGACTGGTGAATTTCCTTGAAACATACCAAGTCACTGTCAGCATCAGTGCGATTATGCCAGAGTGTAGTTTCGTGATCCTGTATCTTATTGTTGTTCACTGCATATTTCCATACGTGTTTCACTGGGTAATGAACCACTTTCAATAAAGTATTCAAGGAAATCACGAAGCCCGTATTTCAACAAAATCCGATATATGTCCGGAATAAAACCACTCGCGGATGCTGGGTTCTGATTGTAAGCTGTAAGTCGATTCACGAATATTTGTTTCGCAACACGATATGTTGGCAGAGCGATGAGTTGGCTTAGAAATCTTAATTTACAGCGGTCGATTTCTGCTTCCACGGACACTGACCCTATCAACCCCATTGCAATGTCACTACGCGTTCTCTTTGGAAAACCCTGCATGTATTTGATGCACTGGCGATGGGCACGCTCTAATGTTGTAATATCCGCTGGTATGATGTTATTCCATAACTCACAGCCATATAACGCCCTGGGGAGTACTATACGTTCGTAAATTTTTCTTGGATGTTAGTGGATGAAGCCCTTTATTATGAATTCCACTGTTAATAATACTCATGAATGTTCCACGAATTTCGTTGATGCGTCTAAAACATTTTGCTTGGTGTCCAGATATTTATCACATATGATGCCTAGATGATGTAATTTACACATTCTTCAACAACCTCATTTCCAAGGCGCCACATCCGATTCCTGGTAGTATAGTTATTCTTTGATTCATGAAACACAATGACATTACACTTGCTGCAATTATATTTATAGCGCCACTTACATGAGTATGCATTACAAATGTTCATCATAGTCTGTAATCCGTTTTTGGAATATGATACCAGAACCATGTCGTCTGCCACGGTTGGAGAGCTACAGTTAGTGTCATAGAATGTCATGCCACAATTACAGTGTTTCGAGTTCTCGCAGAAGTGCGTCTATATACACAAGATAGAAAAATGGAGAAATGATACCGCCTTGTCTCGTACCCTGCAGTACCTCAAATGTTTTCGAGATGAAATGTTTGTATCTAACACTGCCGGTCATGCCGTCATACATATTCATTATTGCATTAAGTTCCGGTTCACTGATCCCCAATTCGTTCAACTTGAAGAAAAGACCGTCATGCCAAACGTTATCGAATGCCTTCTGAGAGTCCAAAAAACACACATACAGCTTGCTACCTTGTTCCTTGGAATAAGAAATACATTCCCGAAGTAAGAATGAAGTCATTATACAACTGAGTCCTTTCTGGAAACCACCTTGTAAAGCTGAAATTTGGTCAGACCGCTCCTTATAAATTCGCAGGTAAATTAATCGTTCATATAATTTCAACAAACAAGAACTTAACGTGATGCCTCTGTAATTATTTGGATCGTCCTTGCGCTTTCTACCACCTTTATGTAGCGTTATTACAATTCCGTGTTTCATATTCGGAGGTGTATATGAGTATTTGAGCATAGCTGAGAAGAAACGTGCCAAAATGCCAGACAGATATTTCCCACCGTGAATTATATGTTCATACACAATCATGTCGCCACCTCCTGATTTCTTACGCTGGCACAATCACTGCTGCATGTACCTCATCAGGTGTGATGTCACAGTGAGTCACAGACGAGTTATCACGTTCGTTGGTTTTGTACTGATGGATTGCATCTTCAACAAATATTTTGTGCGCGCTGTCGTAGTTGATGTCAACGTGTGGCTTATATAGCTCTTCGAAATATTCGCCCCAGTGGTTCGCTATGGATTCCGCGTCTCTGCATGTTGCACCATCAAACTTGAGTTCGCATCCAGCAGATGTACACCCACGTTTCCGTCGGCTGTTAAAAAGTGTCCAAAAATGTCGAGAGTCGAATTCTGCAGCCGTATCTATTTCAGTAAGTAAATCCTGTTCATAAGTTTCAACACAGTTTCTATGACACACTCTAAATCCGCGTTTGCCACTTTGTAGTTTTTACATGATAAGTCATCGGACTCTCTAGGTCTACCCTCACTAATCCAGATTCGTCGAAAATTCTTCATTGTGCGATGTAGATTTGATAAATCATCGTTCCAGTAGGGTTTCAAAAACGCCTTATTAAATTTAGACTTTGGGAGAGTAGCTTCACTGCAGGCGCGCATGCACTGGACTAAACATGCATACGTCGCGTCAATGGCATTTGTACCATCACATTCTTGAAGATTGGTGAGACTTTCCGACAACAACACTTTCAGAACTTCACTATTGCGAAAGTTGATCAGCGGATGCCTTTTTCCAGTTAATCTTGAGTGCACTCGTATTATCATTGTCTGTAGTAGCGGTATCCTGTTCATTTGGACTGATCATGTCGCATACCACGGGTCTATGACGCGAAACATTCATAGCGCTATCATCGAGGACTTCACAGTACACTACTCTATCGAGACACTCGGCACACACTAATATGTGATCTATTAATGATTCACTACTCTCGTCATATGAAACAAATGTGGATCCCGCACCAACACACATGTCTAATGTATTAATGGCTACAAGATTATTTTCGTCAATAAATCTCAAAAGGTCCCTGCCTCGGTTATCAAGACATTTCGTGAGCATTGGACCATTTATGTGAGCATTGTAATCCCCCATCATGACAACAACTCCCTTGTCCTTATAAATACACAACAATTCATGCAGACTTGCTAAGTAATCACGAAATTCAAG
The DNA here is from genome assembly GCA_029237695.1 of Conchocele bisecta. NCBI lineage: Eukaryota > Metazoa > Mollusca > Bivalvia > Lucinida > Thyasiridae > Conchocele > Conchocele bisecta. Next base: position 6,790,468 of record CM055271.1, on the reverse strand, counting down.
AATTGGGTGGTTACTGCAAGGGAGATAAACCTGGAATATGTACATATATACATGTTTGGATATTTCATACTGAATACCAATAATTCTGTCATCATCAAATATCAATTGGTGTTATATGTTGATCATGCATCGCTTCCACATCAAGCCGACACCACCTTTACCTATACGTCTAGTGCCTGGAATAGCTAAGTCAGCATCGGCCTTTGCATACGATACATAATTACTGTTGATATGATCCATAAAGTGAATGTTGTAATCAAACAGCCAATGTTCCGAAATACCACACACATCAACGGACTCGTGAGACAGTACATCACACAAGTAGGAACTACTGGACATGATACCTGTGGCATTCCAAGTCATTAACCTACTACCCCGTGTCACAGGTGGAAGTCGCGTATTCGTATTAGCCATTAATAACATTGAGAGAACGTGGAGCTAATCAACACTATAACTAGTGTTTAGCTCTTCGTACATGTTGTATGACCCATAGTTAGGTGCGACACTGTGCTGATTCTCAGTATCGTTAGGAGTGTTATTACGTCGAGTGTACTGCTCGCTCACGCATACCACGCGACAACCAAGGCCGACACACTATTTTTCTTGGCCAAAACTGAGGGGTATCTAACAAATGCGCGGACTCATCATCTTCGACGTTTAGTCTTATCACAACACCATACCGCTGCCGCATGGGGAAAATACGCACCATGGTCGGCGTAGGGCCACGTTTCTGGACATATCTATAAATGACGTCCTCGGTTATACCTGGTTTAAAGCCTCCAATATAAAACCGTTTGGGTTTTTTACGAACGTACGCGAGTAAGTCATTATCATCATTCACCTCTCCGTGCGAGGGCTGCTCGTCTATGTAACCGACATTCTGTGTATGCTTACCCCTGGGCAAGTTCGGTGGGAGTATTACTGATACAGTGGAATAGAGTGTTTTCAAAAGGCGCCACGAGTAGCACAGCGCATGCTCAGCCAATTAAGATGACTGACTTCAAGCACAATATTCAAGAAATTTATAATTATTGGCATGATTAACGCAGGTCGTGATGTAGATGGTGAAATAGAGACGAGGGATACGAAGTTCATAATTGATGTGCAGATATACGCCCTAGTACAGATATATATTACATATTAGTAACCACTAAATCGACGGCAATTTATTGGATGGCCTTTTATAGTTTTATGGCTTTATTAATTTATCAAACGACTTCACTAATGGCAGTTTGGCTTAATAGAGTGTCGTCCCATTACCGATATACGTACAGCTAATGGTGTTTACTGGCTGGCGGCTGAAAACAAGCAACTGCAGTTCACCAGTTAAGGTTGCTGTTCAATGTGTATGGCCCCATGTAATGTATATGGCAATCTAATAAAATCAAACGACTAAACGTCAGCAGCAACAACAACAACAACAACGAGTTAAAAATAGATTTTTGGAAAACCCAAAATGATAAATAGATTTATATTCTGATACCTATTATGAACCGAAATTGAAGATTGTATTCGTGCACCGATCCATGGAGTTACGAATCGAGAACAATCGAGTATGGTGGTTAATCGTCGCACCATTAGACTATTGAAACATTGACAATAACATCAATTTAGCACAAAAGAACAAAACATTTATAACACTAAAAAGGCGATCAAGTGAAGTTGTGACTAGTATTTTTAAAAAGTTCAACCCGCAATATATGAGCTGCGACCGCTCATTTGCATAAAAGATGTAATACCTCAAAGAACAAAAGCTATTGGTGATTTCAATTTTGAAATTGCGAACTTACGTACGGAGTTTAGTGAAACAGGCACCAGGACTTCAATACCCAAGGCTGTGAGTTCAATCCTCACCATAGACGTGACAAATGCATGCATAATATTTCCATTCCACTGGTCTGTTGGATGAGATTTGAAACTGAGGTACTGGTATCTCGGATAAGACTTGAAACTGGAGTCCCGTCTGTATATGACCTTAGCTGTTGTTGGGACGTTAAAACAAATTCACGTTCACTAACCATGGCTCACACCACCGCCTGCGTTAATCTTGCCCAGATGTCAACATTTCTGAACATCTCTTGACAATCTCAACTTACAATCAAGCAGTTTGATTGGCCTAGTCTGAGCTGTAACATAGCTCATGCTCAACCAATCAAGCGGCTTGATTTCCAGCACACTATTCAAGTATGATATGACGAAAATCTAAAAGTGCTGAGAAAGCGGGAGGTACGTTCGCTCAAGTGATTTGCCTGAAATAGCGTTTGACAAGCATGTCTGTTCGAGAAAACCTCTAGGTTAGAGAATACTAAATGGTGCGAACTCGCCAATGATGTATGCAACAGTAGTCCGATATAAAACAATAGTGCGGATGTTTTGAGGTTACAGAAACAGTTTTGCTTGCAAATATTTTCATTTGAGGAACATTGTGTGGTGCTTTTAGCACCAGTTTTCAGCATAGTTGTAGCATTTAAAAGAAAACACTGAACCTGTTGGTCACGTGATGTAAACAGAGTTTCCGTGGCCGAAAATTGTAAATAATATTGGGGACGTGACGAGGTTGGATTTTTCTTTCGTACACGTAAGTGAACCTATTGTTTACTGCATGGAGAACTAGTACAGACCGGCTGCAGGTCATGTACAAGTAGGTCCCACAGCATCCCTACGAAATGAAAGTAGGAGGGAATTGCCTTATTGGATGGCATTCGGTTAAATTAAATAGTAAAACTAGTTGGTGTGTTTTAACCTCTACAGGACCAAACACAAGAAAGAGCTGTCTGCCACTTGGAACAAGTCAAGTTCCCAGGGGCCCGTTTCACTAAACTTCGTACGACTTAAATGTTCGTAAGTGCAAAATTATGATAGTCTGTACATTTCACATTAACAATGTGTTCTTGTAAATCATTATTTAATTTACATTTATTGATCATAGGCTGCATATGCAGCCTATGCTCAATAAATGTAAATTCATCAATTGAAATTATTTCCGGACGATCCTAAATTTGCACTTTTTAGTCGTACGCAGTTTAGTGAAACGGCCAACTGAATCACAGAATGGCAAATCAACATTCGCATCGATTATAAAACTGAAAGCGCAAAATTGTAATAGTCTGTAAATTCCACATTAAAGGTACATGCCTACTCAGTAGGCACAAACTGTTCTTTATATCAGAGACATCATCTGAGACATTTTCTGGCAAAATAAACATTCATTCACCATTACCCCACGTATGATTTGCATTATTATACATTCTATATCAGACGAAAATGTGCACACTGATATCAGGGGCGATAACCGTGTTTCCTTAAATTGTTAACGGACATTACTATTTATTCTCTGTATTTACTTTTTGATGTGCAATGATTATACTTTATAATCTGTCGAAAATACTATTTTTTAGGTGATGCATTTAATTTGTATAAACAATTAAAAACTGTCATGCCTTATTTGCATATGAAAATATCCTGATACCACCGCGAGTCACTATCATTAAAATAAACATTACTAAATGATTATATCTGTATAGTGGGCGCTCGTGATTTTTAGAACTGGTGGAATAGTGACACCATTATACACTTATTTAATTCCTATAAAGAACAGTTTTGCCTACTGAGTGGGCATGTACCTTTAACAATGTATTATTAGTATACACACTTATTGGATTTACATTCTAGGCTGCATATGTAAATCCATCAATTGAAATTTTCGGACTTGCACTTACGAGCATTTTACTCGTACGAAGTTTAGTGAAACGGCCCCCAGTATCTCCTGCTGGAGTACAACTGTACCGCAGGGACGTCCAGCCACCGATTTATCCACCTCTTCTTCTTTGTTATTTTCCATAATATTCAAGTGTGGAACCCCTCTAATCCGGGCAAATAAATACAGAATAGTAGGTTAGTGCCGTGAATGGGAAAACATATCTGGCAAGGCTTAGGAAACAGGATGGGCGAGGCTCTGCCGAGCACATCCCGTTTCCGTGCCGCGCCAGATATGTTTTCCCATTCACGGCACTAACCTACTATTCTATTTATCCCGTCAACACCTACAAATGGCTGTAAAATGCAAAAATAGTATTGACTGGATATCAAAAATGTTTCACGGCACCGTGTTTCACGGCACATACGCACTGTGTTGACGGGATAAAACAGTTAGTGGTGATTTTGATAGGTTTCATTTCCTTTTATCTCCATCGATACTGCCTGTTCATGATCACAAAGCACCCACACGTATCTTGTAGTATGAGTAGTCACATGCCTGGTTTACATTGGTACCTCTCTAAACCGGACACCCTGGCGAGGCCGCCAGGGTGTCCGGTTTAGAGAGGTTCCACTGTATTTGGAAATATAGCGATTGCCACATACTGTAATGATTAGGCGTAACGTACTAGCTACAATAATTCGCCTCCGATATGGTGTTATCTACGGCGGCAATTTGACACGTTAAAAAAAATGTGAGCAACCGAAGTGCATTCCCAAACATGTTGGATGTAGGTCAGCATTTAGTAAACTGTATATTGGATACCTTTAAACGTATAATATTTGATGGAGAACTAGTAAATTGCCAAAAATAATAGAACCGGGAAATCATTTTCCCATGGAAGCCATTTTTCCTCTTGTTGTTGTTCAACATTCAACATAACGAAATGAAGCTTTCAAATTTACAAGATATACATGTAAATGTCAGATAAACAACACATTGACACAGTAAACTAACCAATTTCTGCATGTGTATGTTCTTTATTAATACTTTATTGATACAGCGTTGACAATTTTATATCGCTAACATATCAATCACGCCTGATAACAGATTGCAAACATCACTCTTCTGTGTGTTACATTAAAGAGATGGGGTTAACTTGCTACCCTCGCGAGAGGTATGGAGCGGGGTAGCAATTGTGTTTCTAGTGACGTACATACCCCACCTTAAGTTGGCGATCGTTGACATCAGACGCTCCTCGTGTACAGGTGAAATCAGACATGCAATCAACAAGCAAATCCTGTTTATTGTGTCATTAAATATTCGCAAACACGGACGTGTTATTAAACTATCAAACGCATCACCAGGCAGAAACTGTATTGTATGGCATTAGCACGCAGCGATGCAGGCGCTTCCGCGCGATTTGCTTCGAAACACCGCGTATCCATGGAAACGGCACTTGTCTACAGTTATACCGGTTAGATAACACTAGAATTAAATCGTTTAAAACGATTTAAATTTAGTGTTATCTAACCTGTATCAGTGCAGATATGTAACCGGAATATTTCATATGTAACAAGAGTGCCGAAGGTCACAATATTCGCCCGTCTATACAGTGCCAGTATACAAATGGGAGATACATGCATGGACAACGTAACACAGATTGAACTATCCTTCGAAAACTTTAGCGCAAATAAAAAAAAGTTAACGCAAATTAAAAACAAAAACCAACAAAGGCATTTAACAGAAATTCAAGTCAGTTTGACCTTGACCCTGAACACAGGGGCCGCTCGCATGGGTGGGCTATGCAATTGAAACTGTGGATGCTGACAAATACATATTAAGTATATGTAGTTTCAAGCCAATTTGCAAAGGTAACAGACAGCCAAAATATAAAAATAAATATAAATTGTAAAATGAATAATCCTCAGGCGATTAGTATTCGAGCGCTAGCGAAGAATTATACAACCAACATCCAAACATACAGCGTTTATGCAAATGAGCGTATGTCGGTTGCAGCACATATTTTGCGGGTTGAACTTTTTAAAAACACGGGTCTTACGCCATAAAAATAGTTCTAACAACTTAGCTTGATAGCCTTTTCAGTGTGATAAATGTTTTGTTGGCTTTTTTTGTGCTAATGTTATGTTATTGCAAATGTTTCCGTAGTCTAAGGGTGCGCCATTCGATTATTCGCAATTCGTAACTCCATTGTTCGGTGCACGAATGCAATCGTCAGTTTCGGCCTACATTCTAGAAATCTCTATTTATCATTTTGGTTTTTTCAAAAATCTATTTTTAACTCAACGTTTTTGCCCTCTTGTCAATTCGGCCCAGAACGAGCACTCAGGCGTTTTTTCACCGATTATTTGTTTATTTGAGTACTGTTAAGCAGATCACGACATCATGTCGTTTGTCTATAGAAGGTATCTTGTTTAGAGATCGACAAACCACATCAGGGGCCCGTTTCACTAAACTTCGTATCACTAAAATGTTCGTACGTGCAAATTTCAATTAATGGATTTACATTTATTGAGCATAGGCTGCATATGCAGCCTATGCTCAATAAATGTAAATCCAATAATATGCGGAACGGTCATGATCTGGGCCAGTTTTCGTAAGTTTCTGAAAATTTGTTGTTGTTTTTGTTGTTGTTGATGTGAAATTCTCGCGCTCATTTTTCGCGAAACGCGTTCCTTTCTAGATTAATTATTAGTATATTTGTCATCCACAAACACATACTGCGAAGAATTTCAGGACGTTCGGTAGGCACCTGTTAGAAATCGACGTTTCCCACATTTCGACATCATTTACGGAACATAGGCCTATAGTCATTCGTAGAAATTGTCGAAATTATTGTCGCATTATATTTACTTTAACTCTTTGCATGCTGGGAAATTTGTGGGCTATAAATTGTTAAAAAATAACAGACAACAATTCATTGTATTTTCTTTTATTTCACCCTATAAATATCATGAATATGTGTTGGAATTTCATTAGAATTGCGTCCAGAGGACGCAATTGTAATGAAATTTCAACACATATTTACAGAGAGAAATAAAACATATACTCCTAATTCGTCTGGCGGATATTTTCGCCGCTAGCATGCAAAGAGTTAATTGTTTTAATTGCGTAAAAGTGTGGGTGGGAGGTGGGAGCATGCGATGGGTAATTTAACGACCGTGGTTCATCCGTACCGGAATTCCGACTGTAGACCTGATTTGGCCCTCACATACGTCTGTGGCATTTTGTATGTGACAGTTGAATCTGGTTATACCCCTTATGCGAGTATTACGATTATTCGTAATCTTATTTTAGGGGAAGGGGCCATGTAACTTTGGTGTGGTATGGACCTGGCAGCAGGTCAGGTTATTATAATTTCAGGGCTGAATATATTTTTTCTCGATGTAAATATTCCGTTCTGATTTTGGGATTTTCACCCCAATGCAGCAGGTTAAAACGGGATCGAACCCGTTTGCCCGGCCTTACATGACTTTACCTGTTGATAGGCCGTTAAACACCAATAAACAAAGAAGCAAATTAATTGCGTAGAATTATGTAGCGTAGTGTAATCAAATAATAACACTAGACTAAGTGAAATAAATTTGCAATTTCGACCGGCCCAGAACACAATCAATGATCAGTACATCTTCAATGCATAATGGTGTGCTTATGCAATAAATATAATTTACGCTCGTGTTGATTTAACATGATGTTTATGAAACGTGTTGAATAATTTCATAAGAAACTCGCAATAGCCTCGTTTCTTATGAAAATCTGTAAACACGTTTGTCCCAATAGCATGCAGGATACACATTCACAGATCTTTTCTAAATGTACAAACATTTACTATAGGAATGAATGGCCTTTTTGTGGAATTTATCGGGGTATAAACTTGTAAATGTCGCGGGAATACTGGACGAAGCGATAAAAAATTACAATTTAAAAAAAAAAAAAAAAAATTTAAATTAAAAAAAAAAAAATTTTTTTGGAAATTTTTTTTAAAATTTTTAATTTTTTTTAAGGCCTCGTCCAGTATTCCCGCGACTTTTCCAAGTTTATATCCCCGATAAATTCAACAAAAATGGCTATTCATGCCTTATAATTCCAGCATTTGAAATAAATTCATCAAGAAAATGTGTTTATTTTCCGTTTTCTTAAGAATTATTTTAACTGCGCCTCACGGTTACGGAAAGTAGTTCGGCGTGGGAGTTTACTGGGATATAAATTTTGGACAGAGACTTGCTACGTGCCAATCAAATGTTAGGGAATTCTGTAAATATTTTTGTGCTGGAATTATTTTCTAATGTCTTAATTTCCTGATGAAAGTATACGTTGTTACCACTCATTTGAACCGTCTCGACGAGTGGTAACAACATATACTTCTATGCAGATTTTTTTTTTAAACTATTTCAGGGTGGGTGGCAGGTGGGAGCACGCGATGGGTAATTTAACAATCGGGGTGCATCCTTGGTTTGGCCCTCACATACGTCTTTGTCATTTTGTATGTGACAGTTAAATCTGGTTTTCCCCTTATGTGAGTATTACGAGACTCGTAATCCTATTTTAGGGGAAGGGGCCAAGTGACTTTGTTGTGGTATGGACCTGGCACCAGGTCAGGTTATTCTAATTTCAGGGCTGAATATATTTGTTCTCGATGTAAATATTCCGTTCTGATTTTGGGATTTCCCCCCCGCCCCCCCCCCCCCCCCCCCCCCCCCCCCCCCCCCCCACCCCCCCCCCCCCCCCCCCCCAATGCAGCAGGTTAAAATGGGATCGAACCCGTTTGCCCGGCCTTACATGACCTTAGCTGTTGATAGGCCGTTAAACACTAATAAACAAACAAACAAACAAACAAAAACTATGTCATAATTTTGTTTTGTCTTCCGCATGAAAAGGGTAAATAAATATCATGTATTATTTATTGATTCTATCCTGAAACGATTTAATAATGGAACACGGGGGTATACGTGTTATTGGAAACCCCTGTGGGATCGCATTGTACCACGTTACTTTCATGTACAAATTCCCGGCTATTTGGATAGATAATTAATTGCTATTTATCCTCATAATACTATGTTTTGCCAAATTACATGAATTATGTAATGCGTGTAATCCGTCTCCGCGAAACAGCGAACAATGTACAGATCCTGTAAGATTTTCGCAGTTTCGCGGCGACTGAGACTCCGGTCTGGTAAAAAATTCAAGTTTACCAGACCGAATGTGACATTCGGTCTGGTAAACTTGAATTTTTTTACCAGACCGGACAAACATTTTCCAGACCTTATAGTCGGACATTCGGTCCGGCGACTTCCGGTTTACCGTCGGACCGGCGGCAATTTTAATGGACATGTCCGACGGACCAACGACTTTCGCGGAGACTGAATTATATAATACATGAATCTTACCTTAAAGTGTATCCTCTAATTCTGAGAGACCTTCTGGGTGATATATCAAGCAATGTCGTAGGTCGGTTCGCCCATAAAATGATGACGTCACTCACCACTGTTACAGTCGTCACTAATCGAAGTAATCACCACTATCGATTGACACTGATGACGTCATTCACCACTGTGTCAGGAATTGAAATAATCACTATCGGGTGCCTCTAATTATTGAAAAAAGTGGCGTCGAAAATACAAATCTTATTTCACACAAATATATTAAAACGAAATTATTTATTTTTTCACTATTTATTTCAGAATATTTATTAGTGAAGCAGACTAAATTTATAAACTAACGTAGTTGTAAGAAAAGTCTATTTACAGCAGATGTTCGTCTCTACTCATCCCAACACATCAATTAGCCATTCAAAATAGAAACAACGTTTATTAGTATATGCAAAGTAGCCTTTAAAATGCTGAATTATTTTTGTCGTCTGCAGTTTATTGTTTAATTTCCATTTTCGCATCAAAACATGGTTTGACAGCTTTTCAGAATCATTTCCAATGGAAATGATTCTAAAATGCTGCCAAACCATATTTTACTAGAAGAAAACGGCAACATATGTAATAACAGCAGACGACATAATTCGGTTCCAGCATTCTATTGGTTAATACTAATGATCCATGGATGTTATTACCTCCAGCAGGGAAACAAACCAGTTTCTGTAATTGTTAATCCCAATAAAACCGATCACCGTGCCCAGTACACGCGATATCGCTCACAAACTGGCGCTGCTTGATTTGCGTTCCCATCGATACCGCTATCGCCAGAGAGGCGTCTGGGCATCGCAATCAAGTTCACGTGAATAGGACTCATCTATAGCTTAAAGGTACATGCCCACTCAGTAGGCACAGAATGTTATTTATATCAGAGACATCACCTAAGACATTTTCTGGAAAAATATACATTCATTCACCATTGTCCCACGTATTATTATACTTTTTTTTTATCAGACGTAAACACAGATATCAGATCAATAACGGACATTGCTATGTATTCCATGCATTTGTATTTATTTTTTGATGTGCAATGATCATACTTTATAATCTGTCGAAAATATTTTTTAGATTTTCTAATCTTTAGAACTGGTGGAACAGTGTGATACCGACGCGCGTCACTGTCAGTGAAATAAATATCAATATACTCTTTAGAACTGGTGGAACAGTGTGATACCGACGCGCGTCACTGTCAGTGAAATAAATATCAATATACTCTTTAGAACTGGTGGAACAGTGTTATACACTTATTTAATTCATATAAAGAACATTTTGGGCCTACTGAGTGGGCATGTACATTTAACTCAAAGTATTTGGCTCAGTGCCCTGTATCCTATTTCACCAACATTGCAAAGTATACTTATTTAGCAAAGTATACTTTGATGGAGAACTTTTCAATTTAAGGATAAATTTATTAATTTTTATTATACTGAAGTTATTACATTATCACAGGCAAAATGGCTGTGATAATGTAATAAATTCAGTATAATAATTCTGCATATTTTTAATCATCAAATATATGCAGTCGTTAGTTCTATATGAAATATTGCATTTCGGGAAAAATAAATGATTACTCCCTCTACTTATCTAGCAAAGTATAATTTTGATGAAATCGGAGTGGCGGAGATAAAAATAACACAAATATTGACTTCCGGTGAGTAAACCTCGTCGATCCACTCGATCGTGATATCAAAAAGGTCTTAACCGAACATGGCAGAGTTAATTTATACACAGGTTCCCTTGCTAACAAACAAGGTCCGTTTGAGCTTTCCGTCCCCTTCAGTGGTGGCGAGCCATTGCCCGCACGGCAGATCGTATTGCAACCCGCTGTCTAAATCAGATATCACCACCTGTATGGAAAGATGGAGAAAACTCGGAGCTCCAGATAAGGT
>CM055271.1:6747012-6778938 GCA_029237695.1 Conchocele bisecta | reverse complement strand
TGCCAAATATACGGACTTTCATAATTTTGCATTTACGAAAATTTTTGTCGTACGGAGTTTCGTGAAACGGCTCCCAGATTCCGAATTGATATAATTCCGTATGTACTCTGAAAATATTGTCGCCATTTAGGACGCCATTTTTTATGAAATTACGCGGGTGTCCGAAGGTATAAAATCGTCTAGGGCCTGATCTGTGACTCCGTTTTCAAAATTTGCAATATTTTTCATAAATAATGTCAAAAGTTGACAACATTTTCAGAGTACATGCGGAATCTAATTCCGCATGTACTCTGAAAATATTGTCGACTTTCGACTTCATTTACGAAAATGATTGTAAATTTTGTAAACATATTTTATGAAATTACTCGCATGGCGTGTCTCATATGTCTAGATCCTGATCTGTGACATTAGTGACTAGTGCAAGAAATGGGACTTATTGTAATTGTGACCAGTCTAACACCTATTAGGTTGTTTTTGGCTAGTCTACCTCCTCATCTGTGACTTGTGAATCCGGACGTATTATATTTGTGGCCAGTCTGGTGCCAGTCTGGTATCTTGTTCTCCACTTTCCGCTATAGACAAATCAAGGGAGGGAACTGATGCTTCTGTTTAACCCAGCAATATGACGTATTATCGCCCCTGAATAGTACAAAATGCAAGAATCATAGTACCAAAGGAATGTGATTTCATTGAAGCTTAGAATAAAAAAGCAAAACAATTTTATTTGTTTTACTTTTTTTTATAGTCGGACATTCGGTCCGGCGACTTCCGGTTTACCGTCGGACCGGTGGCAATTTTAATGGACATGTCCGACGGATCGATGACTTTCGCGGAGACTGAATTATATAATACATGAATCTTATCTTAAAGTGAATACTCTAATTCTGAGAGACCTTCTGGGTGATATATCAAGAAATGTCGTAGGTAGGTTCGCCCATAAAATGATGACGTCACTCACCACTGTTACAGTCGTCACTAATCGAAGTAATCACCACTATCGATTGACACTGATGACGTCATTCACCACGGTGTCAGTAATTGAAATAATCACTATCGGGTGCCACTGATTATTGAAAAAAAGTGACGTGGAAAATCCAAATCTTCAAGTTATTTCACACAAATATAATAAAACGGAAATGATTTTTTTTTCACTATTTATTTTACAATATTTATTAGTGAAGCAGACTAAATTTATAAACTAACGTAGTTGTAAGAAAGGTCTATTTACAGCAGATATATAGGGGGTTCTAACAAAGTGGACCTCGATGCTAAAAAAGTGTACTTCGAGGCTGGGCGGGGGGGGGGGGGTTCGACGACCGCTCCGCCCCCCCCCCCCCCCCCCCCCCCCCCCCCCCCCCCCCCCCCCCCCCCCCCCCCCCCCCCCCCCCCTCCCCCCCCCCCCCCCCCCCCCCCCCCCCCCCCCCCCCCCCCCCACCCCCCCCCCCCCCCCCCCGGCTACGGGCCTGTATTAGTATATGCAATCCTTTAAAATGCTGAAATATTTTTGTCGTCTGCTGTTTAATTTCCATTTTCGCATCAAAACATGGTTTGACAGCTTTTCAGAATCGTTTCCAATGGAAATGATTCTAAAATGCTGCCAAACCATGTTTTACTAGAAGAAAAGGGCAACATATGAAATAACAGCAGACACATAATTCGGTTCCAGCATTCTATTGGTTAATACTAATGATCCATGGATGTTATTACCTCCAGCAGGGAAACAAACCAGTTTCTGTAATCGTTTATCCCAATAAAACCGATCACCGTGCCCAGTACACGCGATATCGCTCACAAACTGGCGCTGCTTGATTTGCGTTCCCATCGATACCGCTATCGCCATAGAGGCGTCTGGGCATCGCAATCAAGTCCACGTAAACCGGACTCATCTATGGCATCACGGGACGGTTGAAAATAGCCAAAATTTACTGCTTTTCTGAGGGCGGCGGGTGACTTATAAAAATCACCGCCTCTCACAATCAGTTAAGGAGGCTCTTGAGACAAGTATTGAAAAATACTCGCAAATGAAGTACAAATCGCGCGCCACAATAAAAATGCAGTAACCGCATCAGATGTGTTCCAATTCATTTTTTACAAAGTTACCCCACCCACCTATTTTTGGCCAGAAATTTCAACACGACTGAATTTGTCGGAATTGTTTTCATGAAAATATGAGGCACAGATACTTTGTTATGTCTTGTTCTATCACTTGTAACACCACACCATTTTCTGAAAATGATTTCAAAGCGGGGTCATAACCACCTCAAATTTTCGCTACAAATGCCCGAAAAATACGTTAAATTCTGACGCGAAACCGTACCGGCGAGACTGCATAGCATGCGCCATTTTCCAAGATGTCAAAATCAACCGGAGCTAATATTCAGTTTCGTAGAATTATGAAATACTCTAAAAAATACACCTATTCAAGCCTCCCAAAGTCAAGAATATTCATAAACCTATTTTTCTAGACACACTGGTGTAACTTACAGGGTCGGTAGTGAAGTATATAGAAAATCGTCCACCCCCTTTTTAAAGCTAGCTGCCCACTGTCCCGTGAGACCTATAGCTTAAAGGTACATGCACAATCAGTAGGCACAACATGTTCTTTATATCAGAGACCTTTTCTGGCAAAATATACATTCAATCACCATTGTCCCACGTATTGATTGGAATTATTATGCATTTTATATCAGACGTAAACACTGATATCAGATTAATAACTGTGTTTCCTTAAAATTTTAACGGACATTACCATGCACTTGTATTTATTTTTTGATGTGCAATAATCATACTTTATAATCTGTCGAAAATATTTTTTAGATTTTCTAATCTTTAGAACTGGTGGAACAGTGTGATACCGACGCGCGTCACTGTCAGTGAAATAAATATCAATATACTCTTTAGAACTGGTGGAACAGTGTTATGCACTTATTTAATTCATATAAAGAACATTTTGGGCCTACTGAGTGGGCATGTACATTTAACTCAAAGTGTTTGGCTCAGTCCCCTGTATCCTATTTCACCAACATTGCAAAGCATACTTAGCTAGCAAAGTATATTTTGAGGGAGAAATTTTCAATTTAAGGATAAATTTATTAATTTTTCTTATACTGAAGTTATTACATTAACACAGGCAAAATGGCTGTGATAATGTAATAAATTCAGTATAATAATTCTGCATATTTTTAATCATCAAATATATGCAGTCGTTAGTTCTATATGAAATAATTCATTTCGGGAAAAATAAATGATTACTCCCTCAAGTTATACTTTGCTAGATTAGTATACTTTGCTGCAACTTTGATGAAATCTGAGTGGCGGAGATAAAAATAACACAAATATTGACTTCCGGTGGGTAAACCTCGTTAATCCACTCGATCGCGATATCAAAAACAAGGTGTATGATCACGTGGTACTAACAACAACAACAAGTACCGATTCAAAGTACGTATTATTTTTTAGTATCCTTATTACGTAAAGGATTTTGATGAAATATGGCGCATCAAACGCGTCTTGTTAAGCTGCATTTGGTGGTCTCTGTATGTTCGCCCAAACGTATGTCGTTTTTGCGAAGAATCGATTTCCGTGTCTTCGCAAAAACGACATAAGTCTGTGCCAAACTCCCTGGACCACCAAATGCAGCTCATGAAGACGCGTTTGCTGCGCCATATTTCATCAAAATATGTTGCATATTAAGGAAAATATCAAATAATACTTACTTTGGAGTGGGCGACGTTGTTGTTGTTGTAACCACGTGATCATGCACATTGAAAAAGGTCTTAACGGAACATGGCAGAGTTAAGTTTCTACACAGGTTCCGTTGCTAACAAACAAGGTCCGTTTGAGTTTTCCGTCCCCTTTGTTGGTGTCGAGCCATTGCCCGCACGGCAGATCGTATATCAACCCGTGGTCTAAATCAGATATCACCACCTGTAAGGAAAGATGGAGAATACTCAGGGCTCCAGATAAGGTGGAGTATTTTACGCGCTTACTTTACAGTGGGGTCAGCGTGTAAGTGCACACACGAACGAACACGACAGGTTGTTACCAACATGTCGTGTTCGTTCGTGTGCGCACTTACACGCTGACCCCACTGTAGCGGAATACGCATTGATTATCAGAAGTGGGAGTACAAAATACTCACAGCAATGCGAAAATACACATTGATTTTTAAATTCAGTAGTGAAAATAATGTATACAGTTGAAACTGTATTTAGTTGAGCTGCAAAAAGTAAACAGTGTTTGTTTTTTGCAGTTGAAATACGTGATTTTTTACATTTGTTTTATTTTGTTATCATTTGTTCCCTATTTAATAAGGAATACAATCAATAATTACATTTGTAAAAGTAAACTACGCATTGAATTTCAAATATGGGGGTATAATACGCTTTAGATACAACACTTATCTGGAGCTCTGCAGGAGATATTAATAGTTTTGAACGAATATGACATACAGTCTACACTCGTTTACTCAAAGTTCAGAGGACTGAGGGAAATACAGTTGAGTTAACGAGAGCTATTGTATATGAAAAGATGTACAGTGGAACCTCTCTAAACCGGACACCAAGAAAACACCTGTGATCTTATTTTTGGTGAGTTTCTTGGTCATTTATCTCAGGTGATAATGTATGTTCGTGATTGCATAGAACACAACTATGACGCAGACTGATCAAATGCCTGATTTACAGTGAAACCCTCTTGTTTGAACATTAGTTTTGTTTTCCGTATTATTTATGCAGTACGCCATCTTTTATAACGTTATGGCGTCGTGATGCTCATGCAATACTTTTACAAAATTTACAATATTTTTCACAAATAACGTCAAAAGTTGATAATTATTTTAAAGTACATGCGGAATTATTATAATTACTCTCAACATTTTGTCAGCTTTTGACGCCATTTAAGGAAAATGTTGTAAATTTTGTAAACTTATTTCCTGAAATTACGCAGATGTCCGAAGGTACATCACATGGCGTGTGGCTGCGACTGGATATGGGGATTATGGAATTTGCGACCAATGGATTTACATTTATTGAGCATAGGCTGCATATGCAGCATATGCTCAATACATGTAAATCCATCATGTAGATCCCGATTGCAATATTTGCATTGTTCGCCATTCCATCTATAAAACATCCGTCATGCTTCAAATAAGCAATACAGATCGATATCGGCTACATGACTGCGATGTTTGATCAGGATCTACACCGGTCACAAATCCCATAAGCCCCGTTTCTCCAGTCACAGCCACATGTACAGTTACCTGATCTAGGAACCAATTTGGGCTAATTATCCCAGAATTATCGTGACGAACATCAACCGATGTGAGGTTCCCAACAAACGACATTGTGACGAAAAATTCGTCTATGCTGAAATAGAATCGTGACTCAGATTGGTTCACTACCGCCTAGCCTAATATTGCCAACATTTATCCATTTCTTTATTTCAAAATACTTGAATATCGTGTCTGAGGTCAAGCAGCTTGATTTGCTGAGCCTGAGCTGTGCTACAGCTCAGGCTCAGACAATCAAGCTGCTTGGTTGTGAGTTGACATTGCCAATAGGCGACATAGACGTGGATAATCTTGGCAAGATTAACACAGGCAGTCGTGTATAGAATGAAAACCGGTTTCCGTGGTTTCTATGTGTTTTTATCTTCACTGCGTTTGCTCAGCGATACAAACGTGGTGAAACATTTCCAATGAAAACATGTGCAGCGTTTAACTGTTTTTGTGTCACTGTGCATGCGAAAATATCGTAACATTTGTAAACACTTTTATGAGATATCGCACATGTTCATACTGTTGATTTCCGATAAAGTGGCAAGGGCAATTGTCACAGAAAATTCCTACTGAAGCTGCCTGTGCACCGTTTCACTAAACTTCATACGACTAAAATGTTGTACATGTAAGTGCAAATTTATGGTCGTCTGGAAATTTCAATCAACAATGGATTTACATGTATTGAGCATAGGCTGCATAATGCAGCCTATGCCCAATAAATGTAAATCCAATAATTGTTTAACGGAAAACATTGTTAATGTGAAATTTACAGACTATCATAATTTTGCACTTACGAACATTTTAGTCGTACGAAGTTTAGTGAAGCAGGAGCATAGATTTTCAAGCTCTAATTAGCTCCAGATAAGGCTTCGATTCGACCACCTAAAATTGCTGCAGACGGCTACATCCCTAAAAAGCTAAACAGACACAGTCCGCTGACCCTGTGATGTCACGTGCCATTGCCACTTTATCGGAAATCAGCAGTGCATGTAGTTACAAAATCTTCCTATACCGAATGCTCGAAATATACAGAATCAATAATTTACAAAATTTCGTGACATTTTATTCAATTATAATATTTACTTTTTTGCATAATTCATATGTAAAACGTTCCGTGAAACAGACAGCACTATATAGGTTCCCAACCTCGTTGTGTCGCTCTTCTGAATTGGGAAACTATGTATTTACTAGGGGATATGACTCATGTATTCACTATTTGTAAGCTGAATTTGATAACTTCCCTTGCAGTTAGTGGCATGTGGGAGAATGCGATCGGTAATTTAACGATCGGGGATCATACTTACCGGAATTCCGACTGGAGACCTGGGGCCCATTTCATTAAACTTTGTACGATAAATTTGTTCTTACGAAGATTTCCTTCACACATTATAGTAGGGGGGCAAGCACACATAAAATGAATTCTGTTCAAACCGAGAGAGCAAAAGCAACGACTACTTTAAATCAATGCATTATATCATCCTGAACACGAATCCGGTGTCGGTCAATCAAATCAGGTGGGACAAGGTCATCTTTGGGGTCATTAAGTGCATATGGGTCAAATGAGTGCAAAACTCACTCTATTTTGATAATACAATATGTACTTGCATAACATTACAGAACAATCCGATAAAGTATGTTTTATTGATCATTATTGTTTTATGGGGCATACACAAAGCAATTCGGTATGCTCGGACGGTTATATCGTTGAGAGTATCAACATATTCAAGATGGCCGCCAAGCATCAATATTTAGCCTGAAATGTGTACTTATTTGATGAATGAAAACAAATAGGCACTTGGATCTTGATCGGACGGACGCAGAAAAACCGTTGGATACCATACATTAATTTTAAACATAGATGGAGGCTATGAAATTCATATGAATCCAAGATGGACGCCAAATATTCATCAGGATCAGACAGCATTATCTACACTGTGGTGGACCATATCTTGCTATTAAGCTAGATATGAACATATTAGTTTGATTTTCATTTGAGATACGATATTAAAATATAGATCTATATTTAGCTCTTCTTAAACAGCGTGTTTAATTCAAAATGGCCGTCATATTTTCAAAAAACTCGAAAGTTATTGAATATAATGTTTACTTTTGCTTTACGTATGTATACTACTGTATTCTGTTAGGCGGTTAAATCAGTAAGTTGGACACACTTGATTTTGAAGTCATTTGTAATTTTGTTTATTCAAAATGGTCACCTCATTTAGGCTATTTTAATATGGTGTGGTACTGGCAATTGTGCGTTTCTTTTCATTCACTTTTAAATTTCTTTATAG
This sequence comes from Conchocele bisecta, assembly GCA_029237695.1. Taxonomy (NCBI): domain Eukaryota; kingdom Metazoa; phylum Mollusca; class Bivalvia; order Lucinida; family Thyasiridae; genus Conchocele; species Conchocele bisecta. The sequence goes on along the minus strand of CM055271.1, from coordinate 6,771,366 downwards.
GACATGTGTTTAGACTAGTATGTCGCTGATAATAAACTTGATAATGCTCGAATTAGGTTATACTCGTTGTAGAGTCACAATATTAAAATATATGTACTGTTTGTTTTACATATTGTATTTTATTGTGTGTTACGTTATCATATACATTGTGCATTGTACTATAATGCCATATGTACACACTATGTATTGCGATTAGTACATATGCTATAGGTCGGCCATGTTCGCATTACAGTCAGATATTGAACTGTTACGTGCTGGTCTGCGGCTAAGTACCATGCTATTTAAATCACTTTAGACTTACTTATAACCAAGATAAATCAATTCATGTAAAATACAACACTTATCAAATAGTATGTATTACAGTTTCTGTTTGCGTGAATATCCATACATTCACAAGTGGACATACCCATATGCATACATTTAAATTACACTGAAATATTTAATAAGTGTCCCATATAACCATACGTCTGTACAAGTCAGATCAGCATATTTTATTTCAGCAAAACTTTCCGCATGACTGCTTGTATAATCATCGCTGATAAATGGAAATATATTCTCAATTAACATTTATTCTCATCAGCAAACGTCCCGTCTCCTGCACTGAAATCAATATTGACATCGTCTATGCGTGTCACATATATAAAACATAATATGCTGTAACGAATGCTCATGACTTAGAGGCCTCAGATCAGCTATGTGCCAATGTTGAGCTTTACACATTTCGCTTCCATGTTAGCTCAGACCCGGTTAGTTGAAAATCCAGTCACGGGAATAGCGGTTTTGTACTGAAAAGTGGTTGTTTGGTTGATGTGTGTACATTATTTATACATGAATCGCAATTTCAGCTACCCAAACACGTGCATGTGAAAATAAGTGCCTCTGTTTGGTCTCTTACGATCTTAATTATAGGTCGTATGTTGGTGTGTATAGACACGGACGATGGAACTTTCTGATATAATTATAGATTAGGATAGAATAATCAACCATGTTCATTTTAATGCATTTAAAGTACTATATATTATATTACACAAATGGTTGTGATATTAGAATACACAGTTATGACACTTACCCATACCATGTAAGGACATTATATGACTACACCATATATGAGTACAGTGTATGGTATTCCACAGAAACAGTGGTGCCCTTCATAACTGTGATACGTATACATACAAATGTATTCAATATAGATTGCATTATGACCGCATAATACATTTTTATAAAAAAATCTCTCTATTTACCAAACAATCTCATGAATGACCTCAACATGTGTTCCATCATTAATTCACAACATATTGATCTCGATCGCATATTAGTATAATATACATACTTATGTGACTCACAAATATTGAATCTTTAAATCCTTTCTATTTACAAAGTACATGCCTACCTGTATATGACTTCTTGATATTATAGGTCATGCAAACACGATGTTATTGTTAATAAACACAGCATATGTCGTTTATGAACTGAGATGTAATGGTCTGGATGACACCATGCATTGAATTAGTAGAATATAGAGTAAAGTGTGAATGGCTCACAAATACTGGTTTTTAATTTATTCAACATTTACTTACATGGCCGAGCACATGGCTACCGGCATATGACTACTTAAATGATACGTCATCCAAAAGTTACTTTATTTTGGGCATTAACAACATCATATGTCGTATATAAACTGAGATTCGATTACCATGATCACACCATTGACTACATATATACGATATGTATATGTTATATCATTCCCCAATTTTCAAGTAATGGATTACGCCTCTTGCTACACTAACAAGCACACTAGCAGTGTCCATGTGCAGTGTTTCCAAGTTATTGGTATTCCATGTTCATGTTACTGTCGTCAATATTACGACTTTGTTAAAATAATAAATGTGTCGATAAATACTTTTCAAGTATAAATGGTGGGAATATAACGTATGCAAATGCATAACATTGTCTTCTTGGTAGTTGTTACGTAGCCAGTCAAGTTCAGAATTCGCCAACTTCCCTTTGATATATCAATCGCTGTGCCAACCCTGTCGTGTACCGCAATAATAAATTGATTATCGGTTTTCATAGATAGATAGTATGCTTCGTTATAATGGAAAATGACACAATATCCGCATCCGGATGGCATGTGCCGGTATATCATGGTTTCGATGTAGGCAACAGACCCGTAACCAGACTTTTATGAAGCAATGAGCCTTTTCGAGGGATTGAATGATCGGGATACGGGGTCATGCTCTCCTAGACAATTTTGAAATCCAGATGGTCTGAAATACCATTTTTATATATATATATTATCAGCAAAAACTGACCACATACATGTAATACGACTCTCCTGCTTGCATCAATATTATAAAATGACTACGTATTGACACTAATTCTTATGTTAGTGCATGAAAGAGTGGACATCAAGGCACGACGAGGGAGGTTGGGGAGGGGGTCGTCCGACCACACCGACCCCCTGGTTACGGACCAGCAAAATTGGTGTTCATGGTCGTGTTAAAGATAACATGCTAGAGTTACGGTTTAATGTTTAATGGCTCTAAACGGACTATCGACAGCTCATTTAATCTGTATGGATGGGGGCGGGTAACTGAATATTTGCATACAATTTCCATCCAGCCCTGACATTAGACAAACCGGATCTACTGTCAGGTCTTCACCACACTTTAGTAAATTAGCCCCCCCCCCCCCCCCTCCCCATAAACGTAGTAGGATTACCACTGGTCGTATTACTTTTATAACGGGGTTAGCCGGATTCAACTCTCGCCTACAATAAACCTGAACGTGCGAATAAGGGCCAAGCCAGGGATATCGCGCTCCCCGGCAATTATCAATCCACCATCGTTAATTATATAATAAATTAACATCCACATGCTCCCAACTTGCCACTGTAATTTCTATCTAAATACAGGTATTAGACACGGGCACTATGTTGATTCACTCAAATGATTGAATATCTAGATGTAATTGTAAATATGTTCCTGTTTCCTTTGACATTGTCAACATGTATTCAGAATTATGTTCGACCTAAAATCCAAGATCGTGACTATGTAGTCGTTTACTAATCATTACCATGTTACAGCTAGGATATATTGTTATCCATGAGTTGCACCAATATTTTGTTGATAGCTCATATTATAAAACTACGCAATATAGTAGCCATATTGGTAACTAAAATGGCGGTCATAACATATTGTGCTTTATGTTGTCTTCGGAAACACTAAAACATTGATTGTATGGTGTATAATTCGGTGCAGTTTGGAACACAAGCCTCGCACTTTTAAAATATTACAAATATGATTTCCAATTATGTTTCATTTCTTTACTACTGTGTCGATCAACAGCGCCTAAGAGCTTAAGCGATACTTAGCGGCCATCTTGAATATTCCAACAAGGTCAAATAATAATTATATTAGATGGACTCATTCATTTTTGCAAAGAACACATTCAATAATAACAAAAAAGGCAAACAACTGAAATATAAATGTGCATGAAAGTGTAGCTATATATTTTTGTTATTCCACACACATCCTATGTGTGAATATTTGGCGACCATCTTATATGTATATGAATTTGTCAGTGGTGAATTGTTTTGTATAGGTTATCGAAACGTATTTCTATATATGTAAACGGATAACATAAGTACCAAACGCCATATAATAATCAAGACAGAACATATTTAAGACAAAATGTTGATATCTGGCGGCCATCTTGAAAATCGCAAAATACACAACGATTTGACACGATAAATTAATTCGAATCGTTTCATATATGTCCTAAGGAAGAATATTCAACAATTTAAACAACTTTATCTGATATTTGAAGCCTGATATACACGTACATGTCCATCTACTGATATAAAATATGTTTTTGAACTCATTCGACCTCTTTGCACTTAATGACCTCAAAAGTGACCTTGTCCCACCTAATTTGATTGACCGACACCGGATTCATGTTCAGGAATGTATGATGTACCAATCTAGCATAGTCGTTGCTTTTGCTCTGTTGGGTTGAACATAAATCGTTTGTAAGCCACTTCTCTGCAAAGTGTCCCTCCACTATTAATGCGATTCACTAATGTTACCGTTTACTACCTATGTGATGGTCATTCAATCTCAACAAATGTTTCTCAAAATATGCTCCTGAGGGCCGTTTCACTAAACTTCGTACGACTAAAATGTTTATAAGTGCAAACATTTTGATAGTCTGTAAATTTGACATTAGCAATGTTTTCTTGTAAACAATTATTGGATTTACATTTATTGAGCATAAGCTGCATATGCCCCAGGTTTGGCCCTCACATGCGTTGATGGCATTTTGTATGTGACAGTTGAATCTGGTTATACCCCTTATGTGAGTATTACGAGTATTCGTAATCCTATTTTAGGGGCAGGGGCCAAGTGTCTCACTTAGTGTGATATGGACTTGGCACCAGGTCAGTTTATTCTAATTTCAGGGCTGAATATATTTTTTCTCCATGTAAATATTCCGTTCTGATTTTGGGATTCCCCCCCCCCCCCCCACCCCCCCCCCCCCAATGCCCCAATGCAAACAAACAAACAATTGTGCTAAACGTACTTAGACTACGACGGTATACATGTATGTAAGTAAATAACAATTTACGGCAATGGTGCGTGCACTATAATGAGACAATTAAAGGTAAATCGGATGTGCCACGTTGAAATGATTAGCGCTTATTCTCAAGTGTGTGTTATCATGAACACAGTAAGGAATTAGTAATTGAGTTTGTCACTCCATCCTTTCTGAAGCAATTGGGTAGTTCAAAATTTTAATTGGGTAAAATAAAATCACACGACAGACAGCAGTAAACAGACAGCAGTAATTGAATGGTTTGCTTCTAAATGAAAAAATTTCTTGGCACTTCATTAGAATTGTCTCCTTGGAGACAATTCTAATGAAATACCAAGATGTGTTTTCATAGAATATAAGAAAAATATGCTATGTCTGTTGTCTGTTTATTGTTTTCTGCAGCATGATAAAGGTACCACAATTTTTGTATTGCCTTTTGATACTCACTTCTTCTGATTTCAAATGGGTTTTTGGCAATTGTAATTGAGTATTTAAGCAAATACATGCACACAGCTTATTTGGAGCTATGTGCCACGTTGAAATGATTAGCGCTTATTCTCAAGATTGTGTTATCATGAACACAGTATCATGTACCTAACATCTCTGTTGTAGGACTTTTGTATATTGTATTGTCTGCCACAGGCTTGTACATAGCTTTTATTTGACATTATTAGTATGGATCAGCTCTATTTCAACAATACAACGTCAGACGTCAATCAATTAAGTATCTGTTCCTGCCTTACATTGTAACTGTTTGACAATGTACAATATTCAGCCATTGACCGTAAACAGATACATGATATGATATTAAAACATTGATAATTCCAGCACAAACATATTTACACAATTGCCTTCGTCCAGTATTCCCGCGACTTTTCCAAGTTTATACCCCGATAAATTCCACAAAAAAGGCCATTGATTCCTATAATGTTTGGTAGGATATGCTAAACTACATTAAAGGCACATGCCCACTTGGTAGGCACAAACTGTTCTTTATATCAGAGGCATCATCTGAGACGGTTTCTGGCAAAATAAACATGCATTCACCATTACCCGGCGTATTGATGGGCATTATTATACATTTTATATCAGACGTAACTTTCCACACTGATATCAGGGGCGATAACCGCGTTTCCTTAATATGTTAACGGACATTGCTATTTATACTCTGTATTTATTTTTTGATGTGCAATGATCATACTTTATAATCTGTCGAAAATATTGATTTTTCAGATGACACATTTAATAAGTATAAATAATTAAAAAATACCATGCCTCATTTGCATATGAAAAGTACCTGATACCAACGCGCGTCACTATCAGTAAAAATAAATATTACTAAATGATTATGTAGGTGATAGGTGGGAGAATGTGATGGGTAATTTAACGATCGGTGTTCATCCTTACCGGAATCCCGACTGGAGACCTGGTTTGGCCCTCACTTACGTCTTTGGCATTTTGTATGTGACAGTTGAATCTGGTTATACCCCTTATGTGAGTATTACGATTATTAGCTGTTGATAGGCCGTTAAACACCAATAAACAAACAAACAAACTAAATGATTATACCTGTATTGCGGCCACTCGCAATATTCGGAACTGGTGGAATAGTAGCACAATTATACACTTATTTAATTTCTATAAAGAACATTTTGTGCCTACTGAGTGGGCATGTACCTTTAAGCGTTGACTTGGGAAACTAGAAAGATGCATATGCGCATACACGTTTATACTGAGCCCCACAGGGGACATGGATTTTTTTTATTAATTCGTTCCCACGAAATAACAATTCGATCCCTCAATTTAACAATTTGTTCCCTCGAATTGACAATTCGTTCCGACGATATAACAATTCGTTCCCTCGAATTAACAATTTGTTCCGACGATATAACAATTCGTTCCCACGAAATAACAATTCGATCCCTCAATTTAACAATTTGTTCCCTCGAATTAACAATTCGTTCCGACGATATAACAATTCGTTCCCTCGAATTAACAATTTGTTCCGACGATATAACAATTCGTTCCCTCGAATTAACAATTTGTTCCCACGATATAACAATTCGTTCCCACGAATTAACAATTCATTCCCGTGGAACGAATTGTTAAATTGAGGGAACAAATTGTTATTTCGTGTGAACGAATTTATAAAAAAAGAATTCTACATCCCCTGCGGTGCTTCGTACGTGTATATGGAGGATACACTGGTTCAATAGTCCATTTTGACCGCCGGCTAAGAAAATGAACCTTATCACATTCCCAATAATCTAGACACAACCACTGTATTTTTGTCGAGCCCGCTTGCGGAAAGCGAGACATAGTGATCATAATAATGTCCGTGCGTCCGTCCGTGCGTCAGTCCGGGCAACCAAACGGGTGGAAGGGGCCATTGGGATGAGCCTAACACAAACAAATCCTTTGATTTATTCCGTGTGGCCCCTTATTCTATTCATAACAAGGGGCCATTTCTATTATTCATGAACAATGGAAATGGCCCCTTCCTCCATATCGTTGGAAAATCTGTCCGTCTGTTTGTCCGTCCGCCCGAAATCTGCATTAAGTTTTTAAATACCTTATATCTCTACAGTCCTAAGTCACATTGACTTGAAACTTCAAATGCGTATTAGTCATCATTCATATATTCATTCTGTGTGCCACTCATGCAGCCCTTGTGCCCCAAGGTCAAGATCAAATAACTTTAAAAGTTTGCGTTTTTATAAAATCTGCATTAAACTTTTTACATACCTTATATCTCCACAATCGTTGCTCCAATTTATTTCAAACTTCCAATACTTCCTTTTCATCATCTATATTTTCATTCTATAGCTAGCCCATGTGGTCCACATGCCCAAGGTCAAGGTCAAATAACTTTAGAATTTGCGTTAAAGCTTTTACATACCTAATATCTCCACAACCCTTAATTCAAACTTCAAATAAATACACTCTGAGACCATCAAATGCCTCGGCGGGCTCAACATGCGCATGGCCATCTGGTTTTTAAATCTACTGCCTGTTTCACGAACCATACGGCCATATAAACAATGCAAAAACAATATTTGTTTCGATAATATTAAATTTTAGCAAATTTTAAGAATGAACCTTCTTTTTATTTCATTAAATTTGGTCCAATATTGATTTTATTGCGAAAAAACAATTTCCACATGTTAGATCATTTCCAAGCTATCTGGCTAGGTTTCAGAATCAATTTCCAAAGTTTTTCGTGTTTTTTTAACTCCTCCTCCAGGTTCTCTCTTTCTTCCCCATGTTAAATTCCCATAAATTCCCATAGAGAACTCATTTTTCGTAATAAAATCAATATTTGACAAAATTTCACGAATAAAAATGAATTCTCATTGTTAAATTTTGATAAAAAAATTCTGGTTAAAAAATACTTGAATATTGAGTTTGAAATCAAGCAGCTTGATTGGCTGAGCTTGAGCTATGCTACAGCTCAGGCTCAGCCAATCGACATGCTTGAATTAACTCAGGCAGTTGTATATTTTAAGTGTGATGTATCGTTACACATTTAATTTTATTTAATTCAGCTAGCGTCCAAAAAGGAAACGTATTTTTGTAGGCGATAAAAATGATATTTTCCCAAGTAAAAAGCATTACCTTTCGTAAATTGTGCTTCCTGGTACAGTAACAGTAGATTGCATTACCGGATTATCTACCCTGATTATCACAGAATACCATATAATAATTCCAGCACAAAATTATTTACACAATTCCCTAACATTTGATTGGCCAGTAGCAAGTCTCTGTCCAAAATTTATATCCCAGCAAACTCCCATGCCGAACTACTTTCCGTAATCGTGAGTCGCAGTTAAAATAATTCTTAAGAAAACGGAAAATAAACACATTTTCTTGATGAATTTATTTCAAATGCTGGAATTATAAGGAATGAATGGCCTTTTTGTGGAATTTATCGGGGATATAAACTTGGAAAAGTCGCGGGAATACTGGACGAGGCCTTCCGGCCTTCGTCCAGTATTCCCGCGACCTTTCCAAGTTTATACCCCGATAAATTCCACAAAAATGCCATTCATTCCTATAATGTTTGGTTGGATATAAACTTGGAAAAGTGGCGGGAATACTGGACGAGGCCTTCCGGCCTTCGTCCAGTATTCCCGCGACTTTTCCAAGTTCATACCCCGATAAATTCCACAAAAAGGCCATTCATTCCTATAATAAATTGAACAATTCTGCAAAAACCAGGGGCCCGTTTCACTAAACTTCGTACGACTAAAATGTTCGTAAGTGCAAATTTAGGATCGTCTGGAAATTTCAATTGATGGATTTACATTTATTGAGCACAGGCTGCATGTACTCAATTCATGGATATGCAGCCTATGCTCAATAAATGTAAATCAAATACTTGTTTGTAAGAAAACATTGTTAATGTGAAATATACAGACTATCATAATTTTGCACTTACGAACATTTTAGTCGTACGAAGTTTATTGGAACGGCCCCCTGGAACCCACTCTTTTGACGTTTCGGCACAAGGCCTTTATCAAGGAATTAGTTTCTACTAAATGCTAAGTGGCATCCATTTTAAATTTCACAATAATAATAAAACACAAACAACTTGAAATTTGTTTGAATAAAATTAATTTTCTTTTAGGGCTGATATAGGTCAGTACATAAAGCGACATAATATATACATTTATTACATACCTACCCATGAAATACATAGTTATACGATGCAAATAAAAGTCATATGTTCTCATCGATGAAATAAACATCTTCCGGTGAAAATACGACTACTTCCGCTATCTATATTCATAACGCGCACCTGCAGTGCCGGACTGCAAATAGGCAGCAAATACACATTCAATACCGTATACTATGGAAGCCCTGGAGGGACTTCCGACTTCTTTACTTCCGACTTCCGACTTCATCACTTCTGACTTCATTACTTCCGACTTCATTACTTCTGACTTCCGACTTCATTACTTCCGACTTCATCACTTCCGACTTCATTACTTCAGACTTCATCACTTCATTACTTCATTACTTCCGACTTCATCACTTCTGACTTCATTACTTCCGACTTCATTACTTCCGACTTCCGACTTCATTACTTCATTACTTCCGACTTCCGACTTCATTACTTCCGACTTCCGACTTCATTACTTCATTACTTCCGACTTCCGACTTCATTACTTCCGACTTCCGACTTCATTACTTCATTACTTCCGACTTCATTACTTCAGACTTCATTACTTCCGACTTCATCACTTCTGACTTCATTACTTCCGACTTCATCACTTCTGACTTGGAAGTAATGAAGTCGGAAGTCGGAAGTAATGAAGTCGGAAGTGATGAAGTCAGAAGTGATGGAGTCGGAAGTCAGAAGTAATGAAGTCGGAAGTAATGAAGTCAGAAGTGATGAAGTTAGAAGTCGGAAGTAATGAAGTCGGAAGTCGGAAGTAAAGAAGTCGGAAGTCCCTCCAGGGCTTCCATAGTATACAGTTTAAAAAAACTGCTAATTTCCATGGAGCGGTATATAATAAATAGAATATTCATATTTTTGCAACGAATATGACATATATGTTCATCGAGTGGTGTGGAATGTCCATATATGGACATTTCACACCACGAGAATATCCTCTATATATTCGAACAGTAAACCACCAAGATTTCGTCGCTTAGATATTGTCTAATCGCCGAAAATATATTTAGTTGCGTAACAAACAGTAAAATTACTACAGGATATAAGTCAGATGACTCAATTGTACATTTTTGTTTACAAACTAAATGGAATGAGAGAGGCACGGGCTACTTTAACCCTTACACCGCTATCTTATTTTTTTTGTCGTCTGCTGTTTATTTTCCATTTTCCATTTTTAGCATTAAAAATATGCTTTGACAACACTTTAGAATAATTTACAACATGCTTTGACTGCACTTGAGACTCATTTTCATTGGAAATGATTCTCAAGTGCTGTCAAACCATGTTTTTATTGAGAAATAAGGCAAGATATAAAAGCAATAAAACACTAACTCTTTAACAATTCGTTCCCACAAAATGACAATTCGTTCCCTCGATTTAACAATTAATTCCCTCAAGTTAACAAATCGTTCTCACGAATTAACAATTGTTATTTTGTGGGAACGAATTGTTATATTGAGGGAACAAATTGTTATTTCGTGGGAACGAATTAATAAAAAAAAGAATTTTGCGTCCCCTGCGGGGCTCCGTAAATATCAACTGACACACAGTGCCTTTAAAAATGCAAATTACATGTCACTGGCCATATTGTTTTATTAATAACTGATGCAATGGGTATGCATTTGTTTTTGAGCATTATGTTACATACACGATAATGGTTTAATCGATACTGTAACTGAAATTGATAATAAATATTTAACTGAATAACTGTAAAATGTGAATGTGACGAGCAGTTGGAAAACAAATACATACTCGAGTGTTAACCACCACTTCACACAACCGCCCACGTTAACCCTGAGATCTTAATTTTGTTGTTTCTGCTGTTTATTTTCCATTTCCCATTTTTATCATTAAAAGCATGCTTTTACAGCACTTTAGAATCATTTACAACATGCTTTGACAGCACTTCAGAATCATTTCAATTGAAAATGATTCTGAAGTGCTGTCAAACCATGTAGTTATGAATGTTGGCAAGATTAGTGCAGGCGGTGGTATATAATCAATGGGGTTTCAGTTTGAAATGAAGGATCTGACAATAGCGATAATAATGTGATTTATTCTTACTCATACTTCACTGAATATTGCATTGGGATTCCCGTGAGTTATTTGTCATATATTCATATATTCTGTGTTTGGTTTTTTGACTGGTTAAATGTGGGTGGTTGGTCGGGTGAATGCAACTGCGTAAATTAAAGGTATGGGTTCCTCCTTATAGGAATCACGATTTGCCTTGTTTGGCCCTCTGGTACATTTTTATCTTTGGCTCTTTTGTTACCTGGGAGTTGAATTGGGTTATGGCCCATTATAAAAGTAGTAAGATTATTACTGATCCTACGGCTTTTGGGAGGGGGCAAAGTGATTCTGGTGTGCTGAGGGCCTGGCATCAGATCAGGATTATTCAGGGCTGAATACAATGTTTATATTATTTTTTTTATTGTCAATATTCAGTTCTGAATTTGGGATTTTCTCCCCATTTGTACATGTACTTGAACATGTACTTGTACAGGTAATATATAGTACTAAACCCATTGACCCTGCCTTAAATGATATTAGCTGTTGATAGGCCGTTAAGCCCCAACAAACAAACAAACATACAAATAATAATGTACGATTTGTTTCTCATTAGTATATTCAAGATGGCCGCCAGAAATATGTATATCTAAATACATATCTCTATTCCATTTGAACAGCTGGCAATTGTCCACAGAAGTGTGACTGTAATGTCAATTCTGATGTTTTTCCACTCAGGCTCAGACAATCAAACTACATGGTTGCGAGTTGTTATTGCCAATAGACAACATAAGCGTTGATAATCTTGGCAAGATTACCGCAGGCGGTTGGGTATGGCGTGATACTCGCGGGAGGTGACGTAAATTGTATGTTGGAAACAATGCACTAAACCATCAGAGATACCGAAATAACACATAAAACACCGAAATATGAACCGTTCTTCAAGAACCTGTGGTATAATGTCATATTCCTATACCAAATGTTCGAAATAGAATAAATATTTGACAAAATTTCGTGACATTTTATACAATTATAATATTCTGTATTACCAAAAAACTGTTTTTGCATGGTTTATATTAGAAACAAAATTGCTACCCCGCTCCATACCTCTCGCGAGGGTAGCAACTTAACCCCATCTCTTTTAATGTAACGCATGGAAGAGTGATTTTTTTTGCAATCGGTTATTTGGCGTGTTTGATATGTTAGCGATATAGCGATATCAATAAATTATTAATAAAGAACATACACATGCATATTTCATTTATCTTACCGTGTCAATGTGTTTATCTGACATGTACATGTATATCTTGTAAATTTGAAAGCTTGGGCAGTTGCGTTTACTTGGGTGCAGAATACATTTGGTCTGTTTAATGTGCGTGGAGTCCGAAGGTATGACTGTATATAGGTCTCCAACTTTCGTAGGGTCGTTGTTCCGAAGCGGGAACAAAGCTATTTACTTAAGAAATAAAACCATGGACTGTTGCGTTTACTAGACCACACAATGCATTTGGTCTGTTTAAAGAGCGTGCAGTCCGAAGGACTCCTGACAAACTTTAAACAGACCAAATGTATTGTTCAACCCAGTAAACGCAACAGCCCATGGTTTAATCGCTTATATTTACACTGCATTTTCTGATATTTTCAAAACTGTAAATAATCAAATATAGTGTTAAAATTAACAATAATCTTGTTTTACGTCATTTTGTCGCAATTCCTGGAACAGCGACGTTGCGAACTTTAACCAATCAAGAACACCGCGCGACGTCACGTGTGTCTAATGCATTGTATTGGGATGTAAACGCAATACGTCGAATTGGCGTTTGCATTATGGATTTATAGAAGGTGCATATACTAGGGGACACAACTCGTGCATTGTCTGTTTGTAAGCTGAATTCGATTACTTCTCTTGTCGAACCATAACCTCCCTGTGCCAGTCGAAATGACTTTGTCCTAAATGATACGTTTGTATGGCATAAAATGGGTGTGATAACACAGTTTATTACTTAGATATCAATGTTTACCTAGAAATTGCCTGTATTTGCCTACAGCAATAACATACACAGTCCAGGCTGATACGGCGTGTTTTCCAGTCTGATACTGAAATTTCTAGTCTGATACTGCCATTTCTAGTCTGATACCATCGTTACTAGTCTCATACCGCCGTTTCCAGTCCGAAACCATCTCTCGCGCGCGTATTAAACCAGTTCCTTTTGGGCATGTGCATTGCGTATGTTTACTTTATCGGCTGCGTAAATTTTGACAGATGCCGGGAATTTAAATTTGTAGGCTCTGTATTTCATCATTCAATCATGGATAACGGTATATATTTTAATATTGGATTATCACAACTGCCGGATGTTTGATATTGAAATTGATATCTAAGTAATCTAAGTAATAAAGACGTTAATACGTGTCTTGTTTGATATCGGCCTAGGTATCGTCCCTCGGTAACTTGGTATCAGCCTTCGACCTTTGGTATCATAATTTTAATTTATATATATATATATATATATGGAAATATTTGCAACAATATATATATTAAATTTTGACATAATTTTAATTGTACATGTACTTGGTCAGACTCTATTGTTGCAAATATTTCCATTTACCAGCGGCGTTTTTATTTTGGACGATATTTATTGCAATTCCACATTTTTGTATTTGTTTTTGTAAATTTTCCATGTCATTTGTAGAATATATGATATGACGGATTATTGAAATCAATATCGGCGTCGTTCCGCGATACAGACAAGGAACGTAATTCTAGAGATAATTAATTCTGAATTAAAGGCACTGGCTCCCAGATAATCGCAAAAAGTGATAAAACAGATTAGCAAAAATAACTGTAGACACGGAAATCGATTCTTCGCAAAAACGACAGAAGTTCGGGCCAAAGTACCGAGACCACCAAATGCAGCTTAACAAAGGACAACATAAAAGAATACCAACTTTGAATCGGAGGGCTTCTGGAGGTTTCAGTACTTGTTGTTGTTGTTTTTGTTGTTGTAACCACGTAATCATACACCTTGTAACGATACTGTCTGTCCACATTTTTCTGCCGACGAACTATGGTAAGTAGTCTTGGTCAATATATAAGTCACCTTCCCCATTTTTTATTTGATGAAATTACATAATTATATTCGTTTTTTGACTGTTCCCGCCACCATCCAGCCCCTTTTTGCCACATGTTTAATTCCCATAAGAATTTATTTTTTTCGCTAAAAAATCAATGTTTGATGGAATTTCATCAAATACAAAAAAACTGGTAGGGTAACTTTTTTGTTGCTGATAAAAAAGTACTTACTCTTAAATATGTTTTTGATTTAATAGCCAAAAGTTCGTTTGCAGAAAAACCTGGAACAGACCGTAATGTGATTTATTGTTTAGCCTAGTTTCTCGACCAATGCAAGAACAACATTTCGTTTTAATAATTCGCATATTGCGACACTTTCGCCAATATCTATTAAATTAGTCATTAAATGTTCAGCCGCTATGGAACTGATTTTACGCCTTGTTGTCATCAGTTCACGAGATGCAAAGCATATTACCGCCCACACACGCGCTCATTTCGTATCACACCGCCAATCACATGCTATATATAGCGATTCGAAATCATGTTTAGGGGCGGAGTTTCGCGAGTGGGCTGGTAAACAATAAGTACGTTATAGTTCACATATTGAAGTTTCAATTAATTGAGATTTATTAAGACTTCAATATGTGAACTATAACTACTACTTATTACATACATGTACGTCAATGAATATTGCACTGAGATCCCTGCAAGTTATTAAATACACGTACTTCAGTGAATATTGCACTGAGATCCCTGTAAGTTATTACATACATGTACGTCAATGAATATTGCACTGAGATCCCTGCAAGTTATTTGTCACATTTTCTGTTTATGATATACTAACTAGTTAAAAAAACAAATTGCAGCATGTTTTATTCCGTGTTGACATAACATGGATATCATGGGGTTTGGATTATATGGTTAACTGTATTGTAATTTTCCAATTTGCGGCGTGTATCTTAAAATGAAAGGTCGGACAATCTGTTGAATGGCGACGAGCTAGCGGAGCCATTATACATGTTTTCCGACCTATCATTTTCTGATATACGCCGCAAATTTCAAAATCACAATGCGGTTAACCTATTTCTAATGAACTCCTTTACTACTGGCGTAGGAATACATATTTAAATAATTTGCGACCGTTCATCAACCAATCAGATTGCGTGATATTTATAGAGTGTATTAGAAAAATCATTTAGAGCATGAGTGTCCGCATCCGATCGATACTCTTATTATTTTCCCTAGTGAAAGCATAGCATTTCGTCTCAATTAATCACATATTGCGACTATTTCTCCAATATCTACTAAATGTACCAATACGTAGGAAACTTATATTTAGATCCAGACGTCACAGCGTGTTGTCGGAAATTCACGTGGCACGCATCCGGTTGTGACGTGTACACATGTGCGCTGCGATGTTAGACGGCCAATAACGTAGTAGTGTCGCAAGTCGGAAGCGCGTATAGGCGGGACTTGCATTGAAACAGACATGTGTCCGCGAATAAGGCGGAGCAACCAATATGTTACATATACAATGTAGTTCAAATATTGAATTTTTAATAAATTAATTTATTACTAATTCAATATGTGAACTATAACTAGTACGTACATTCGGATAACCGTGCTCCGAGTAATACTTGAAACTTTACAATAAGGGAAATCAATAAATCAAAAGATGACAAATATAATAAGGTTCGACCATACCCAGCCGTGGGTAAAGTTTGCCATGGCACGAGGGAAACTGTTTCGAAGTTTCCCAAAGGCTGCATGCCGCGGGTTCAAACAGTTCCCGAGGGGCACGGCAAACGTTTACCCACGACTGGACATGGTGGAACGTTATTGTTACATTTCCGCCGGAAATATCGTGTAATTTCAACATATATGGCAGTACTTTCGCTACTTTGCTATGAGTATTTAAAGGTACATGCCCACTCTGTAGGCACAAACTGTTCTTTATATGGATTAAATAAGTGTACACGTGTGTCACTATTCCACCAGTTCTAAAAATTACGAGTGCCCGCTATACAGATATAATTATTTAGTGAATATTTATTTTAATGATAGTGACGCGCGGTGGTATCAGGCTATTTTCATATGCAAATGAGGCATAATATTTTTTAGTTATTTATACGAATTAAATGCGTCACTTGAAAAAAAAATATTTTGGAGAGATTGTAAAGTACCCCTCATATCAGAGTGAAAATTTACATCTGATATAAAATGTATAATAATGCCAATCAATACGTGGAGTAATGGTGAATGAATGTTTATTTTGCCAGAAAATGTATCTAATATAAAGAACAGTTTGTGCCTACTGAGTGGGCATGTACATTTAATACAATATTCAAAGAAAAGCGAGCGGATGGTGTAGCATAAAAATCGAGGAAAAATTGGCAATATTTGTGTTTGAGTATTACTCCAACTTATTACAGGTCCAATTTACATTCGGCAGAATATATCCGAAAAGACACTAGCTGCATTTATTTAATACATGTACTGAATGAATTTGACGTTGCAAACACGCAGTGGTGATGTCATATATCTCACAAATTACGTCTTTACTTACGTCATAACTATATGACGTTTTACCTACGCAGATGTTTTGAGCTACAATGAAGCGTTAGTAAATTTGGACTGAATATATGCATGGTGATGACACAAACATTCGTCTGTGAAGGCTTACAGTGGGGTCAGCGTGTAAGTGCACACACGAACGAACACGACAGGTTGGTTCCAACCTGTAGTGTTCGTTCGTGTGTGCACTTACACGCTGACCCAACTGTATGTCCGCAGAATGCGCGATCTCCAATGTGTATATCTATTATTTAACATTGTACATGCCATCAACATTATATAATTCGGTATAATAAATTAAATAGTGCCCTTTGTTGAGGGTAATATTGTGGATTATCTATCACCTTGGGAGATATATAGCTTCCTCGGGGAGATAATCCACAATATTCCCCTCAACAAAGGGCACTATTTATATAATATCCCCGGCTCCTTACGCTGATGTCAGGAAGTACTTTTCTTGTTTGAGATGAGTCTCCGCGCTGTTTCCCAGGTGGCCATGCAGGGTTATCCAGACGTTTGCACGAGTTCCGGCATAGTCCAAGTCCCCGGTGTGTATCACTATTCTGTATTCGTGTAGATCTATGTCAGAGGTATAATTAATATTACGGAACCCCGCAGGGGACGTAGATTTTTGTTTTATTAATTCGTTCACACGAAATAACAATTCGTTCCCTCAATTTAGCAATTCGTTGAGGGAACGAATTGTTATATTGTGGGAACGAATTGTTAATTCGAGGGAACGAAATGTTAAATTGAGGGAACTAATAGTTATATCGTGGGAACGAATTAATAAAAAAAATCCATGTCCCCTGCGGGGCTCCGTAAATTATAGGATATTTGATTTGTATGTGGATGTATGTTACAGCGTGCGTGCGATATTGCAGACAGTAGGAGCGCAATATTGTTGCGCTGCTAAACGAGTTGCATATATACACTTACACATCAAATAACCTTTTTAGTATATACGTACACCATTCGAAATGTATATGCGCTTCCAAAAATATGCAAATTATAAATTAAACAAACACATTAGTGGTGATTTAGAAATAACTATTTTGCAATATGAACTCACGAGACGTCAATATGGAAGAATATTGACGTCTTGCGTTGCATTGTGTTTAAATGGGAAACGAAAGTACGTATATAATAAATATACATACAGTGGAACCTCTCTAAACCGGACATTCATTTGTACATCCGGTTAGCCAAGTCTTTCAATCAATCAATCAACCAATCAAATCAATAAACTGTTACATTTTAGTAATTTCCAATAACCTCCGAAGGGAAGCACATTTAATACACCGCGTGTATCGTTGTTTCGCGGTTTCATGTATGACTTGGGCTCGCGCGACGTCATGACGTCCGGCTCATAACATCCGGTTTACTGCTACACTATGGACGTCAGATAGGACTGCCAATACAGTTTCACACTATTTTGATACAGACCATGTGGTCGAAAATTTAATAGAAATAGTGACTTTAAAACAATGTGTATTACAGTTTAGGTATTAACATTATTTAAATAGATACACAATTGTACAAACCTTTGATACAATAAACCCATGGCGGAGTTGTCGTTCCTGGTGGATTATCTCTATAGATGGTGCTGTATGTATGACACGCCCCCGTGTCTGTGTTGTATAGCAACGACCGGCAAGCCACGTCCACTGTCACTTCACATACGTATGCGCACGCAATTACGGAATTGACGTTAACTGTTCGTATTAGAACGTCTGTTACGTCATCGATGTTGGCAGTGTCGGTTCGGGATAGAGACGCGAATTGTTCCGTTGCCGGGATACATACGTAAACAAAACACACGCTTACCATGATTATAATCCCTCTAGTTACCATAGTTACGCATAGATTTTCCTATGGGAATATATATATTTTTATTTGAGGACCGATTTGCAAACTCTAACTTTTGTTTTCTTAGTTACATCATTTCCAAGCTATCTAGCCAGGTTTCGGAGTCAATTTTCAAAGTTTTTGTTTTTTAGCTCACCTGAGCGAAGCTCATGTGAGCTATTGTTACCGCAATGTGTCCGTCGTCGTCCGTCGTCCGTCCGTGAACATTTTCAAATGTCTTCTCCTCGGTAACCATTGGGCCTATAGTCACCAAACTTCATGGTCATGGTCCTTAGGTAGGGGGATAGCAAATTTGATAAAATGATGTCATTACTCAATCCAAGATGGCTGCCGTCCAAAAATAGCACAAATTCTTGAAAAATCTTCTTCTCAAGAACCGCAAACCGGATTTCGACAAAACTTGGTAGAAATAATATATGTACAATGCTCTTTCAAACTTATTAAAATGGTGACCTTGGGGTGAAAAATGGGCGTGGCCCGTGGGGTAAATTGCGGTCAACTTTTATTTTTTACCGAATATGGTCATGTCTATATCAAATCGAAGGTATCAAAGAGGCGATCGCTCTGGTAATTTTTTTTTGTCAAAATTGGATGGTCATTTCATCCAAGACGGCCACTGAAAGGTCAAAAGGTCGTTCTTTTATTAGAGATTTTAAAATTCTTCTTCACACGAACCGCTTGGCCCATGGTGGCCAAACTTCACAGTTATGGTCCAAGGGTGAAGCCTTTTCAAATTTGTTAAAACGGAGGTCGTCGCTAATCCAAGATGGCCGCCGTCTAAAAATAGCATAAATTCTTAAAACATCTTCTTCTCATGAACCGCCAGTCGGATTTCGACGAAACTTGGTAGGAATGATCAACGTAGAATTTTCTTTCAAAGGTGTTAAAATGGTGACTACAGGGTCAAAAATGGGCGTGACCCGTGGGGTAAAATTTTATTGTTGACCAAATATGCTCATGCCATATATCAAATTGAAGGTATCGATGAGGAGATTGCTCTGGTGCAATATTTGTCGGAATCGGATGATTATGTCATCCATGACGGCCTCCAAAAGGTCCATTTATTCGAGATTTTTCTCAGGAAGAAGGTGGCCGATGCTGGCCAAACTTCATAGTAAGTTAAGATCCTTGGGTGAAGCATTTTCAGATTTGGTAAAATGAGAGTCATCGCTTAATCCAAGATGACCGCCATCTAAAAATAGCGATTTTTTTTTAAAACACATAGGAACTCAATGTCACATTCTCCTCTGGTGTTCATGGAGTCAGGTGAGCGAATTAGGGCCATCATGGCCCTCTTGTTTACTCCTCCGTCCCACCTCTTTCTCCTCTTTTTTTCCCTTGTTAAATTCCCATAGCATTTTTTTTCGCTATTAAATCAATATTTCATTTCACCAAACAAACAATTTTGGGAAGAATAAATTTTTGTTATTGGTGAAAAAGTACTTACATTTAAATATGTTTTAGATTTAATGTGTTTAATAACCAGCAGTAGTCTCTTGGCACGTCCTATGATATCGCCGTTTAAGAATCAACTACATATAACCATAGCATCACACTATCCGATGTCATGAATATCTATAAATGTGGCTGTGAGTGGATAAATGGGGCTTTAGGGTTTACTGGCCAGTGTAGATCCTGATCAGCCTGTGCATCCGCACTGGATCTGCACTGATCGCCATTCCAGAAATGATACATCCGTTATGCTGCTAACAAGCAATGTAGATTGTTATCAGGCTACAGGAATGCGTTATTTATCAGGAGCTATACGCTATTCCTGCTACGCAAATCCCATAAGCCCCATTTCTCCAGTGACAGCCACATGAGGATTTGACTGGTGAAATAAGGCTTATTCCATTTGTGAGCAGTGCATTGGCGCAATCTGATCACGGTCTGCACGGTTGGCGAACCAATCAATTATACACACCCTTCATGTTTCATACCAACAACATAAGTCATTATCAGGCTGGTATATTTTACTCCCAAACTCGGGGACAGACTGGTCACACATGGCATAAGCCCCATTTTCCCAGTCAGTCACAGGCACATATTTATTTATTAATCCAGTGTCTGACAGGATGTATTGTCTATTGTGGCCCGTATAGGGCCTGGGGCCGTTTCACTAAACTGCGTACGAGTGAAATGTTCGTAAGTGCAAATTTAGGATCGTCTGGAAATTTCATTTGATGGATTTACATTTATTTCTATGCTCAATAAATGTAAATCCAATAATTATTGAAAACAAAGTTAATGCCAAATGTATGGACTTTCATAATTTTGCATTTACGAACATTTTAGTCGCACGGAGTTTAGTGAAACGGCTCCCAGATTCCGAATTGATATAATTCCGCATGTACTCTGAAAATATTGTTGCCATTTCGGACGGCATTTACGAAAATTATGGTAAATTTAGTAAACATATTTTATGAAATTACGCAGATATCCGAAGGTACAAAATCGTCTAGGGCCTGATCTGTGACTCCGTTTTCATAATTTGCAATATTTTTCATAAATAATGTCAAAAGTTGACAACATTTTCAGAGTACATGCGGAATATAATTCCGCATGTACTCTGAAAATATTGTCCACTTTCGACGTCATTTACGAAAATTATTGTAAATTTTGTAAACATATTTTATGAAATTACGCAGATATACAAGGTAAAAATCGCATGGCGCGTCTCATACAGTATGTCTAGATCCTGATCTGTGACACTAGTGCAAGAAATGGGACTTATTGTAAATGTGACCAGTCTAACAGATATTATGTTGTTTTGGCCAGTCTACCTCCTGATCTGTGACTTGTGAATCGGGACGTATTATATTTGTGGCCAGTCTGGTGCCAATCTGGTATCTTGTTCTCCACTTTCCGCTATTGACAAATCAAGGGAGGGAACTGATGCTTCTGTTTAACCCAGCAATATAGCGTATTATCGCCCCTGAATAGTACAAAATGGAAGAATCATAGTACCAAAGGAATATGATTTCATTGAAGCTTAGAATAAAAACAAAAAAGCAAAACAATTTTTTTTTTTTTTACTTTTTTTTATAGTCGGACATTCGGTCCGGCGACTTCCGGTTTACCGTCGGACCGGCGGCAATTTTAACGGACATGTCCGACGGATCGATGACGTTCGTGGAGACTGAATTATATAATACATGAATCTTATCTTAAAGTGAATACTCTAATTCTGAGAGACATTCTGGGTGATATATCAAGAAATGTCGTAGGTCGGTACGCCCATAAAATGATGACGTCACTCACCACTGTTACAGTCGTCACTAATCGAAGTAATCACCACTATCGTTTGACACTGATGACGTCATTCACCACTTTGTCAGTAATTGAAATAATCACTATCGGGTGCCACTAATTAATGAAATAAAGTGACGTGAAAAACACAAATCTTCAAGTTATTGCTCACAAATATAATAAAACGGAAATGTTTTTTTATTCACTATTTATTTCACAATATTTATTAGTGAAGCAGACTAAATTTTTAAACTAACGTAGTTGTAAGAAAGGTCTATTATCAGCAGGTGTGTGTCTCTACTCATCCCAACACACCAATTCAAAATATCAAAATAGAAACAACGTTTATTAGTATAATTATGGAAACTGGCCTTCCTTTAAAATGCTGAATTATTTTTGGAATGGAAATGATTCTAAAATGCTGCCAAACCATGTTTTACAAGAAGAAAAGGGCAACATATGAAATAACAGCAGACGACATAATTCGGGTCCAGCATTCTATTATAAAGTTTGATCATGTCCAGCCGTGTGCAAACGTTTGCTGTGGCCCGAGGGAATGGATTGAACCCATGGCACTTCCATTACGCGCGGCCCCGGAATGAGCATTGCCTAAAGCCATATGCAAACAGCACGCGCTATATGTTTGCACATTATGTGCAAACAAAGGAAACCATGTGCAAACATATAGCGCGTGCTGTTTGCATATGGCTTTAGGCAATGCTCATTCCTGGTGCACGCGTAGAACAAGTGCCTTCATGACGTCACTACTTCATGGCGTTCATGACGCGGCCCCGGAATATGAATACAGAAAATTATCTATGTGAATGGGACGATTTATAAAAGTACTGAAAATACTGAATATAATGCTCAAATTAGATCAGTTTTTTGTTGGAAATGTAACAATAACGTTTGATCATGTCCATCCGTGTGCAAACGTTTGCTGTGGCTCTCAGGAACTGTTTGAACCCGCGGCATGCGGCCATGGGTTCAAACAGTTCCCTCGGGCTACAGCAAACGTTTGCACACGGCTGGACATGATTCAACCTTATAATTCTAATGATCCATGGATGTTATTACCTCCAGCAGGGAAACAAACCAGTTTCTGTAATTGTTAATCCCAATAAACCCGATTACCGTTCCCAGTACACGCGATATCGCTCACAAACCGGCGCTGCTTGATTTGCGTTCCCATCGAGAGGCGTCTGGGCATCGCAATCAAGTCCACGTAAACCGGACTCATCTATAGCTTAAAGGTACATGCCCACTCAGTAGGCATGTTCTTTATATCAGAGACATCACCTGAGACATTTTCTGGCAAAATCTACATTCAATCTCCATTGTCCCACGTATTGATTGGCATTATTATACATTTTATATCGGACGTAAACACTGATATCAGATCAACAACTGTGTTTCCTTAAGCTTTTAACGGACATTACTATGTATTCCATGCACTTGTATTTATTTTTTGATGTGCAATGATCACACTTTATAATCTGTCGAAAATATTATTTTGTTCAGGTGACGCATTAAATTAGTATAAATAATTAAAAAATATAATGCCTCATTTCCATCTGAGAATAGCATGATACCGACGCGCGTCACTGTCAGTGAAATAAATATCAATATACTCTTTAGAACTGGTGGAACAGTGTTATACACTTATTTAATTCCTATAAAGAACATTTTGGGCCTGCTGAGTGGGCATGTACATTTAACTCAAAGTGTTTGGCTCAGTCCCCTGTATCCTATTTCACCAACATTGCAAAGTATACTTATTTAGCAAAGTATACTTTGATGGAGAACTTTTCAATTTAAGGATAAATTTATTAATTTTTCTTATACTGAAGTTATTACATTATCAGAGGCAAAATGGCTGTGATAATGTAATAAATTCAGTATAATAATTCTGCATATTTTTAATCATCAAATATATGCAGTCGTTAGTTCTATATGAAATAATGCATTTCGGGAAAAATAAATGATTACTCCCTCTACTTATCTAGCAAAGTATAATTTTGATGAAATCGGAGTGGCGGAGATAAAAATAACACAAATATTGACTTCCGGTGAGTAAACCTCGTCGATCCACTCGATCGCGATATAAAAAATGTGTTAACCGAACATGGCAGAGTTAAGTTTATACACATGTTCCGTTGCTAACAAACAAGGTCCGTTTGAGTTTTCCGTCCCCTTCAGTGGTGGCGAGCCATTGCCCGCACGGCAGATCGTATTCCAACCCGCTGTCTAAATCAGATATCACCACCTGTATGGAAAGATGGAGAAAACTCGGAGCTCCAGATAAGGT
>CM055271.1:6720415-6746512 GCA_029237695.1 Conchocele bisecta | reverse complement strand
CTCCAGATAAGGTGGAGTATTTCACAGTGGGGTCAGCGTGTAAGTGCACACGAACGAACACGACAGGTTGGAACAAACCTGTCGTGTTCGTTCGTGTCTGCACTTACACACTGACCCCATTGTAGCGGAATACGCATTGATTATTAGAAGTGGGAGTACAAAATACTCACAGCATTGCGAAAATACGCATTGATTTTTAAATTCAGAAGTGAAAATAATGTATAAAGTTGAAACTTTAATTAGTTTAATGCAGTTGAAATACGTGATTTTTTACATTTGTTTTATTTTTTATCATTTATTCCCTATTTAATAAGGAACACAATCAATAATTATATTTGTAAAAGTAAAATACGCATTGAATTTCAAATATGGGGGTATAATACGCTTTAGATACAAAACTTATCTGGAGCCTGCAGCAGATATTAATGGTTTTGAACGAATATGACATACAGTCTACACTCGTTTACTCAAAGTTCAGGGGACTGAGGGAAATGCAGTTGAGTTAACGAGAGCTATTGTATATGCAAATATGTACAGTGGAACCTCACTAAACCGGACACCAAGAACACACCTGTAATCTTATTTTTGGTGAGTTTCTTGGTCATTTATCTCAAGTGATAATGTCTGTTCGTGATTGCATAGTACACAACTACATGTATGACTCAGACTGATCAAATACCTGATTTACAGTGAAACCCTCTTGTTTGAACATTACTTTTGTTTTCCGTATTAATTATGCAGTCCGTCATCTTTTATAACGTTATGGCGTCGTGATGCTCATGCAATACTTTTACAAATTTTACCATATTTTTCACAAATAACGTGAAAAGTTAACAATTTTTTTAGAGTACATGCGGAATTATTATAATTACTCTCAAAATTTTGTCAACTTTTGACGCCATTGACGGAAAATCTTGTAAATTTTGTAAACGTATTTCTTGAAATTACGCAGATGTCGGAAGGTACATCACATGGCGTGTGGCTGCGACTGGAGAAATGGGGATTATGGAATTTGCGACCAATGTATTTACATTTATTGAGCATAGACTGCATATGCAGCCTATGCTCAATAAATGTAAATCCATCATGTAGATCCCGATTGCAATATTTGCATTGTTCGCCATTCCACCTATCAAACATCCGTCATGCTTCAAATAAGCAATACAGACCGATATCGTCTACATGACTGCGATGATTGATTTGGATCTACACCGGTCACAAATCCCATAAGCCCCGTTTCTCCAGTCACAGACACATGTACAGTTTACCTGATCTAGGAACTACTCTGGGAGATTCCCAGAATTATCGTGACGAACATCAACCGATGTGAGGTTCCCAACAAACGAGATTGTGACGAAAAATTCGTCTATGCTGAAATAGAATCGTACACTACAGCCTAGGCTAATATTGCCAATATTTATCCTTCTTTATTTCAAAATACTTGAATATCGTGTCTGAGGTCAAGCAGCTTGATTGGCTGAGCCTCATCTGTGCTACAGCTCAGGCTTAGACATAGAGAATAGTTGGTTAGTGCCGTGAATGGGAAAAAATATCTGGCAAGGCTCAGGAAACGGGATGGGCGAGGCTCTGCCGAGCACATCCCGTTTCCGTGCCGCGCCAGACCTACTATTCTATTTATCCCGTCAACACCTACAAATGGCTGTAAAATGCAAAAGTATTATTGACTGGATATCAAAAATGTTTCACGGCACCGTGTTTCACGGCACATACGCACTGTGTTGACGGGATAAAATCAAATTGCATGGTTGCGAGTTGACATTGCCAATAGACGACATAAGCGTTAATAATCTGTATTTATCCATTTCTTTATTCCAAAATACATGTACTTGAATATCGTGTATGAAGTCAAACAACTTGATTGGCTGAGCCTGAGCTGTGCTACAGCTCAGACTCAGACAATCAAACTACATGGTTGAGAGTTGTTATTGCCAATAGACGACATAAGCGTTGATAATCTTGGCAAGATTACCGCAGGCGGTTGGGTATGGCGTGATACTCGCGGGAAGTGACGTAAATTGTATGTTGGAAATAATGCACCCAAACCATCAGAGATACCGAAATAACACATAAAACACCGAAAACATGAACCGTTCTTCAAGAACCTGTGGTAAAATATGTCATATTCCTATACCAAATGTTCGAAATAGAATCAATATTTGACAAAATTTCGTTACATTTTATACAATTATAATATTCTGTATTACCAAAAAACTGTTTTTGAATGGTTTATATTAGAACCAAAATTGCTACCCCGCTCGTTTTTCCGAAGCGGGAACCAAGCTATTTACTTAAGAAATAAAACCATGGACTGTTGCGTTTACTAGAGTGTCAATGCATTTGGTCTGTTTAAAGAGCGTGGAGTCCGAAGGACTCCTGGCAAACTTTAAACAGACCAAATGTATTGTGTATCCCCGTAAACGCAACAGCCCATGGTTTAATCGCTTATATTTACACTGCATTTTTTCTGAGTATTTTCAAAACTGTAAATAATCAAATATGGCGTTAAAATTAACAATAATCTTGTTTTACGTCATTTTGTCGCAATTCCTGGAACAGCGACGTTGCGAACTTTAACCAATCAAGAACACCGCGCGACGTCACGTGTGTCTAATGTATTGTATTGGGATGTAAACGCAATACGTCGAATTGGCGTTTGCATTATGCATTTATAGAAGGGGGCCTATTGTATATATTAGGGGACACAACTCGTGCATTGTCTGTTTGTAAGCTGAATTCGGTTACTTCTCTTGTCGAACCATAACCTTACTGTGCCAGTCGAAATTATTTTGTCCTAAATTATACCTTTGTATGTCATAAAATGGGTGTGATAACACAATTTATTACTTAGATATTAATGTTTGCCTAGAAATTGCCCACAACAATAACATACACAGTCCAGGCTGATATGGCGTGTGTTCCAGTCTCATACTGAAACTTCTAGTCTGGTACTGCCATTTCTAGTCTGATACCATCGTTACTAGTCTGATACCGCCGTTTCCAGTCCGATACCATGTCTCGCGCGCGTATTAAACCAGTTCCTTTGGGCATGCGCATTGCCTATGTTTACTTCATCGGCTGCGTAAATGTTGAAAGATGCCGGGAATTTAAATTTGTAGGCTCTGTATTTCATCATTCAATCATGGATAACGGCATAGATTTTAATATAGGATTATCACAACTGCCGGATGATTGATATTGAAATTGATATCTAAGTAATCTAAGTAATAAAGACGTTTAATACGTGTCTTGATTGATATCGGCCTAGGTATCGTCCCTCGGTGACTTGGTATCAGCCTTCGACCTTCGGTCTCAGGCTGATACCAAGTTACCTCGGGCCGATACCTAGGCCGATATCAAACAAGCCACGTATTAACTTCTAAGTATTACATTCATAATATACAATGTACATAGTGTAATAAATATGTACATCAATGTACCACGTTGTCTTGATTTTATATGTGTAAATATATTTATTACACTTGTTGACTGAATCAACGAGCTTATAAATATCATACTAATCATTACCAATGTAAATGCGGTCGCTCTCTCTCTCTCTCTCTCTCTCTCTATATATATATATATATATATATATATATATGCGTCGTCTCTCTCTCTCTCTCTCTCTCTCTCTATATATATATATATATATATATATATATATATATATATATATATATATATATATATATATAGAGAGAGAGAGAGAGAGAGAGAGAGAGCGACCGCTTTACACTATATATATATATATATATATATATATATATATATATATATATATAGACAAGGAACGTATTTCTAGAGATAATTAATTCTGAGTTAAAGGCGCTGGCTCCCCGATAATCGCAAAAAGTAATAAAACAGATTAGCAAACAAAAACTAATTTAGTTACATAGTTGTATCGTATTTCAGAACCCAAATTCGCCTATGAATGTCATAAAACATCACGGATTGGTAGGAAAATACTGAGAAAATAACTAGCTACACCACTTCTGCGCTAATCTTGCCAATATTTGAATTTATTTTCATTTCAAAATGCTTGAATATTGAGTTTGAAATCAAGCAGCTTGATTGGCTGAGCCTGCGCTGTGCTACAGCTCAGGCTCAGCTAATCTAACTGCTTGACTTAACACAGGCGAGTTCCAGGTATAAGTACGGTAAGTACCGGACGACAGTACAAAGGGGGTCCGAAAGTTCGGAATTGTGTAGATAATTGACGATTCATGTCGTGCGTAATGAGTGAGAATTGTGTAGATAATTGACGATTCATGTCGTGCGTAATGAGTGAGAATTAATAGTTTCAGAATACTATGTAAATTACCCAAAACCAACGAAATCCACCCAAATCTACCCAAAATACCCATATGACACCAACATCAGTGCTAGCCATTTATTCAAACACGTGTGGACCGGGGGGCGGTCGGGCGGCTGGGTTTCATTCACAGCTTGCAATTGTCCACGGATCGTAACCAAATTCGGTGTACATACTTATCGTAGCAAGACGGAGAGACCTATTCGTTTTAAATCTTTCCGATGACTTATCTCCCCTTGGTGGCCATTTTTTCGCACTACGTCATTTTCCACTCAATAACTCAAGTTCTACTTGACGGATCGTAACCAATAACTGTTCTTTATAGGAATTAAATATGTGTATACTTGTGTCACTATTCCATCAGTTCTAAAATTTACAAGTGCCCGCTATACACCATTACCCCATGTATTGATTGGCATTATTATACATTTTATATCAGACGTAAATTTCCACACTGATATCAGGGGCGATAACCGTGTTTCCTTAAACTGTTAACGGACATTACTGTTTATTCTCTGTATTTATGTTTTGATGTGCAGTGATCATATATGTACTTTATAAGCTGATTAAAACATTATTTATTTTCAGGTGACGCGTTTATTTAGTATAAACTCATTCAAAAATATCACCACCGCGTGTCACTATCAGTAAAATAAATATTACTAAATGACTATATGTGTACAGCGGGCACTCGTAATTGTTAGAACTGGTGGAATAGTGACACAAGTATACACTTATTTAATTCCTATAAAAAACATTGTGTGCCTAATGAGTGGGCTTGTACTTTAAAATGCAAAGTACTCGTTACTGATCATATTGTTATATTAATATTTGATGCAACTATTACACATTACATATTTATTCATTATATTACATGTATCACAATAACTTATTTGTCATTCCGCAGATCCTGTATTTGGCCGTATAAACATATCTCTTTTTTTGATCTTTGCGTTTTTTTTCAGGAAGAAAAATAATCCGAGATTCGATTTTCTACCGTCAGTCTTAATATAAAGGCGTAAATGAACATTTTGTTTTTTTATTAAACGAAAACAAACTAAATATGGAGCAAGAAATCGATCGAAAACGACTTTATGACAGTTTTTTTATATCGTGTAATTTAATGTATATGCTCTCCCTTTGGCGCCTCTAGAATAATGCGACTGGTTCCCAAACATTCGCTGTCATTGCTACGCCGCGGTTTCGTGCGTGGAACCCATCGTTTGTGACCTAAATATAGCCGTGTCAAGAAGCCAAGCTTTTTTAGATTTGAAAAGCAATTTTCGTTATTTTGGCTAATTTTTCGCTCATATTTTGATGAGCGAAGAATATTTATGGAAAAATAAACAACAAAGACTGGTTTTGAGTGTACAATGTGTTACTTGTATTGATCATTTCGGGGTTTTATTGTGTTTAGTGAGGAATACAATTCGCAATCGCTAGACGCTTTCAAAATGTGTCTTCATTGGACGCGAGACGCCGGAGGGGAATCGCAATTTCTCTATGTTCGACGGCCTTGGCAGGTCATATAATATATATGACCAGGCAAGCTAGCCAATCAAAAGCCGAGAAACTTATCTGCGGTATGACAATATTAATTGATGCCGTAACCGTAACGTCATAATAAATATTTAACTGGAAAATAATTGTAAATATCAATGCGACAAGTCGTGAGATAAAAGCTGCATATTTGAGTGTTAAGCACTGCACACAACCGCCTGCGTTAATCTTGTCCAGATTATCAGCGTTTCTGAACATGTCTACCAGTTCCAACTCGCAGTCAATCAGTTTGATTGGTTGAGTCTCAGCTGCAGCGCAGGCTTAGTCAATCAAGCTGCTTTACTTCAAGCACACTGTTGAATTATTTTGAAATAATGAAATTGACAAATATTGGCAAAATTAGCGCAGGCGGTTGTGTACACAGTAGCAGGATTGCGATTTCAGTTGGAGATATAGCATGATCACATGGTTACAACAACAACAACAATGGCTGAAACGGTTGAAAGCGCGCCCACTCCAACGTAAGTATTATTTGATATTTTCCTTAATAGGCAACTGATTCTGATGAGATATGGCGCAGCAAACGCGCCTTCATGAGCTGCATTTGGAGTTCGGCACATACTTATGTCGTTTTTTCGAAGAATCGATTTCCGTGTCTGTAGACACGGACATCGATTCTTCGCAAAAACGACAGAAGTTTGGGCCAAAGTACCGAGACCACTAAATGCAGCTTAACAAGACCCGCTTGATGCGCCATATTTCATAAAAATCCGTTTCATAATAAGGACAAAATAAAAGAATACGAACTTTGAATCGGAGGGCTTCTGAAGGTTTCAGTACTTGTTGTTGTTGTTGTTGTTGTTGTAACCACGTAGTAATACACATTGTATAGAAGATCTGATAACGATATTGTCTGTCCACATTTTGCTGCCGACGAACTTTAGTAAGTAGTTTTTTATCACTATAAAAAAGTCACCCTTCCTATTTTTGAAATTACATACAAAAAAA
The DNA here is from genome assembly GCA_029237695.1 of Conchocele bisecta. Classification (NCBI taxonomy): domain Eukaryota; kingdom Metazoa; phylum Mollusca; class Bivalvia; order Lucinida; family Thyasiridae; genus Conchocele; species Conchocele bisecta. The sequence goes on along the minus strand of CM055271.1, from coordinate 6,739,674 downwards.
ACACTTTCCAATAGGAATTGAACATGCACTGTTAGAATTTGTGGACCGATTGTCAAAATGAATCTTTGGTTTTCTTAGCTACATCATTTCCAAGCTATATGACCAGGTTTTTTTTCTTTATTTTACTGTGCCCGCCACCATCCAGCTCCTTTTTGCCACATGTTTAATTCCCATAGGAAAATCATTTTATCGTTCTGAAATCAATATTTGATGGAATTTCATCAGCTAAAAGAAATTGGGTAGGGTGACTTTTATGTTGTTGATAAAAAAATTACTTACATTTAAACATTTTTTAGATTTAATAGCCAAACGTTCGTTTGCAGAAAAACCTGGAACAGACCGTAATGTGATTTATTGTTTACGGCCCACATGTAGTTTCTCGACCAATGCAAGAACAGCATTTCGTTTCAATAATTCGCATATTGCGACACTTTCGCCAATATTTATTAAATTAATCATTAAATGTTCAGCCGCTATGTTTAGAACTGATTTTACTCCTTCTTGTCATCAGTTCACGAGACGCAAAGCATATTACCGCCCACACACGCGCTGATTTCGTGTCACACCGCCAATCACATGGTAGTATATAGCGATTCAAAATCACGTTTAGGGGCGGAGCTTCGCGAGTGGGCTGGTAAACAATAAATACGTTATAGTTCACATATTGAAGTTTCAATTAATTGATTTATTAAAAATTCAATATGTGAACTATAACTACTACTTATTACATACATGTACTTCAATGAATATTGCACTGAGATCCCTGTAAGTTATTACATACATGTACGTCAATGAATATTGCACTGAGATCCCTGCAAGCTATTACATACATGTACTTCAATGAATATTGCACTGAGATCCCTGCAAGTTATTTCTCATATTTTCTGTGTGTGATATTCTAACTAGTTAAAAAAACTTACACAATTACGAACAATTGCAGCATGTTTTCATCCGTGTTGACATAACATGGATGTGGGCTTGGGATAAATCATTTAGAGCATGAGTGTCCGCAATTACGATCGAAATCTCCTCTTATTGTTTTCCTAGTGAAAGCATAGCATTTCGTCTCAATTAATCACATATTGCGACTATTTCTCCAATGTCTACTAAATTTATTCATTAAATGCCCAATACGTAGGAACGTTATATTTAGATCTAGACGTCACAGCCTGTCGTCGGAAATTCGGAAGCGCGTATGAGCGGGACTTGCATTGAAACAGACATGTGTACGCGAAGAAGGCGGGGCAACCAATAAGTTATTTATAGTTCACACATTGAATTTTTAATAAATTACTGCATTACTATCTCAATATGTGAACTATAACTATTACGTACATTCGGACAACCGTAATACTTGAAACAATACAATAAGGGAAATCAATAAATCAAAAGATGACAAATATAAGGTTCGACCATACCCAGCCGTGGGTACACGTTTGCCGTCGCACGAGGGAACGGTTTGAATCCAAAGGCCGTAGGCCGCGGGTTCAAATAGTTTCCGAGGGGACACGGCAAACGTTTACCCACGACTGGACATGGTCGTACGTTATTGTTACCTTTCCATCGGAAATATAGTGTAATTTGAACATATATGTGGCAGTAATTTCGGTACTTTGATAATGATAACCCGTTCCATTCAAACAGACACACATATTCCGGGGCCGCATTACACGTCGCGTTATGCAGCCGCATCAACTTAAATTTCCAGTGCGACCGTTGTGAACTGGTCTGGTGACGTAATGGTGCGTTAAAGTAACGTCATGAAACACATGCATTACGTAGGTGTTGGCTTGGCCCCGGAATGACATTGTTTACAACGATGGTCAAACGGCACGCGCTTGAACACGTGAGCGGTGTCAAACAACGACAGACATGTAGCAATATAAGGTTTGATCATGTCCAGCCGTGTGTAAACATTTGCTGTGGCCCGAGTGAACTGTTTGAACACAAGGCCGCAGGCCGCGGGTTCAAAAGTTCCCGAGGGCCATAGCAAACGTTTGCACACGGCTGGACATGATCAAACGTTATTGTTACATTTCCAACAAAAAACTGATGTAATTTGAGCATTATAATATTCAGTATTTTCAGTACTTTTATAAATCGTCCGATTCACGTAGATAATTTTCGGTATTCATATTCCGGGGCCCCGTCATGAACGTCATGAACGTCATGAAGTAGTGACGTCATGAAGGCACTTCCGCGTAGTGACGTCATGAAGTCACTTCCATTACGCGCGGCCCCGGAATGAGCATTGCCTAAAGCCATATGCAAACAGCACGCGCTACATATGTGCAAACAACGGAAACCATGTAACAATTAAGATTATTCCCTGCCCCTTACGCTGATATCATGAAGTAGTTCTCAGGTTCGATCTTGAGATGAGTCTCCGTACTGTCTCCCAGGTGGCCATGCAGGGTTATCCAGACGTTTGCATGAGTTCCGGCGACTTCGCGGTCCCCGGTGTGTATTACTATTCTGTATTCGTGTAGATCTATGTCTGAAGTATAATTATAGGTTATTTGTGTGTGGATGTATGCACGAGTTCCGCAGCGTGCAATATTGCGCGACTTTCGCAATATCGTTTGCGCTGCGGAACGAGTGGCATATACACAGTCACTTAACAAATCAAATAACATGTTTAGTATATACGTGCACAAATCAAATAACATGTTTAGAATATACGTGCACCATTCGCAGTTTATATGCGCTTCAAAAAATATGTAAAATATAAATTAGTGGTGATTTAGAAATAACTACTTTGCTAGGTGTAACCTAGTTTCGGCACTGACCAATATGAACAAACGAGACGTCAATATTATTATAGTCTGTTTCACGAAAGCTGTCCAAATTTTACGGCCATATAAACAATTAAAAAACAATACTATTTTCGATAGTATTAAATTAAAGGAAAATTTTAGAATGAGCCTTCTTTTTATTTCGTGAAATTCGGTCAAATATTGATTTTATTACGAAAAATTGATTTGTCTATTGGAATTTAACATGGGGGAAAAAGTGGTAAGGAAGTGTGGGAGGAGTCAAAAAACGAAAAGTTTTGGAAATTGACTCCGAAACCTGACTAGACAACTTGGATATGATCTAACTAAGAAAACAAAAGTTAAATTTTAAAAATCGGTCCAGTATTTCTGAAATTCAAAAATATTTCCCCATGTTAAATCCCCATAGACATCTTCACTCCGCAATAAAATCAATATTTGACCAAATTTCACGAAATAAAAAGAAGGCTCATTCTTAAATTTTCCTTTAATTTAATACTATGGAAAAAAATAATTGTTTTTGAATTGTTTATATGGCCTGAAAATTTGGGCAGCTTTCGTGAAAGAGACTATACTGAGTTATTGTGATTCTACACAGGCTATATGGTGTAATATTGCCCGTCTGCGGCCAATTGTATAAACCTTGGTTAAATGCTAACCACTGGTTAAATCCGTGGTTAGGTTACATATTTGGTTAAAGTATTGGTTAGCGATTGTATAAAACTCCGGTTAAATTTTAACCATGATATTTCTGGTTAAATTTAACCGACCTAAAGAAGCCTGGTTCAATTTTAACCAGGCTCTTCGGAGAAAACAAAATGGCAGTCTTTCGGTAAATTTGCTCCACATTGATTAAATAAGTTTCATTTTTACCGCATTGGCAATCTATTTATACATCCAGCTGCAGTATCAGTGTTACGTCACTATATAACATTGTCGCATACGTGTTAACTCCAGTACACACGCGCGGTAACGACAATAATTCAATACACACGATCAGTGTCTGTGTTTTAGAAGGCAGTTTCACGGACTTTATGGCTGATTCAGTGACTGTCAATTTTAGCAGCTACAACTTATTATTGTTTTATGGACATTAAGAAACGTGTATGGAGTTTGAAAACAAAGGAAAGTATTATTATTTCATGACGACATGAACATGATGAAGCATGGGTCATGGCTGGCAGGCAGTGTCGAAAGCCGAGGGATAACGTGGAGATACACAGAATACTACAAGATACAGGTAATAGGTAAGCCCCCCCCCCCCCCCCCCCAACAAAATGATGGTATACCCAACATTAGTTGCGGGAAGTAACTGCAGAATACAATATTATGTAACTCCCGTATTGTCCGTACCCAGAGTTATGTATTTTGCAGAGTTAGTCAGTTACTTCCCACAACTAGCCCAAAATTGATATACATATTATTTAATACATTTAAAATATGTTGTGTATATAAATGACTATTGTAGATTTCTAAATCCATGCATATTTGTACCTGTACCAAGAAGTTACTCCGTACACAGAGAGCCAAGAGATACTTCCCGCAACTAATTTGTACCCACTTTTTTTTGGGGGGGGGGGGGGGGAATGGGTATATTCTGTTTGTCACAAGTGTCCGTTCGTACATACCTCTCACGTCCATACATGTATGTCCATCACGTTTTCTTGTAAGAGGTAAAACTTTTAAACAATAACAGACATGATAGATCTACATGTAGTTTCGAACAGTAACTCTTGCAATCTACTCCCCTACCGTCCGTAGATGTGCAGTACAGTAACAGGAGTAGATTGCAAGAGTTACTACAGGGCACCAAGATTCTTGAAATTTTTACTCATCCTTTGACAGGAATGGCAAAATTAATAAATCTACATGACAAAAATTGAAATTTCCACTCGTCCTGCTAGCATTTCCCCTCGGCAGGACGAGCGGACGAGTGGAATTTTTGTGTGTGCCATGTACTATTCACAACTATGATAGATGGAGACTTGAGATTTGGTATGTGGCTTAATTACTTATAATGCAAGTTACGGTTTGTACATACATCCGCAAAGTGATTTTTCATTTGATTTCCGGCTCATTGATTATCTACCCATTTCAGATCTTGAGATTTGTAAAATGGGTACATTGCGATATACTTTTGTCTAGTTTTATTTTTGCAAATAGGTTGTTGATTTGTTTACGTTATGTAATGTGCAGTGGTAAAATTAAAGAAATGCTGTTCTTTCATTTTACCACTGAATATTATAAGTTATCACTGGATTTGATAAGATGTCTACTTTATTCAAATTGCTGTCTTTAAATATAAATTGTATTCGACTTGTTGTATCAAATTTTTTAATTTATATTTTTCAGGAAACCATATGATGAGAACATCCCTACCAGAGATTGGCTGGATCTGCATTCAGTACTACATGTATCATCTATGTGGGACTTGGGAAGAGGAATGAATATGCCATCAGCAACGCCATGATCTAGTTTAAACTTTTGAGCACAAAACTTCAAACAATTTCACTGACTATATTGGATTCTGTGGTGCAAGATACTCTCAGACTTTATACATGTATATGGTTATTAACCCTTAGACCGCTATCTTATTTTTTTTTGTCGTCTGCTGTTTATTTTTTATTTTCAATTTTTATCATCAAAAACATGCTTTGACAGCACTTTAGAATAATTTACAACATGTTTTGACAGCAATTCAGAATCATTGGAAATTATTCTGAAGTGCTGTCAAACCATGTTTTTATTGAGAAATAAGGCAATATATAAAAGCAACAGCAGACGACAATTGTAGTGAGTCGCGGTCTAAGGGTTAAAGCGTCCGAAGATGTGCAGAAACAGTTGAGATATGTCACTCGATGTGGTATGAATTCGGGTGCAACTTGTCATTGGTCATAAACATTTGTCAGTTAATTTGAATGTCCGCTGCCGATGTAGTAAACATCAACTCCAGGAAATTTCAGAATAAATTGAACTATGTTGGCCTATTGCGTCATAGATTTATGGAAAACCATGGGAGTAGTTATGAAATCCCTTTTACCGATTCATGGTTACTACTGACCACCACTTTGCTGCAGATAACACACAAAGACATTCCTGCTTGAAACTCTTTAAGAACTGTATTAAAATATATTTTCAGCATGTTACATGCACTTGTATACTGTACATGTATAATCAACACAAACACTGTAATACCTTATGGACCCGTTCTATACCTGATCATCGTTTGATTCAAAGATATAATGATTGCTTCGTAAATGTGATGGAATATATCGTATAGCATATATGTGAACATATATGTGAACACTGCCTTGTTACGGCATATGGAGTGGCCAAGTTGGCCATCTTTGTGTGTTCCAGTCATTAGCCAGTTTCCCCTGTTCTGTCGTTTGACAAAGAACGCTAAATGTGAAGTAGAACATATCATATAATGAACATGTAGCTACTCACATCTGTCTATGATGTATTGTACAAAATAGTATTTTGTTTCACTGTCATATTATTTCTGTTTGTATCGCTCGGAAGTGGTGAAACTGCATGGATATAATGTAGCTTGTACACTCTTATGAAACAAAAATTGAAGGCAAGTGTATCTTTCTATGACCTTAAGTTATCGTTGCCATTGTGTCTAGTCAAAACAAGTTTGTCCTGTGACTACATCTGCGAGAAATATGACAGCTATTTTTTTGCAAAACTAGTTCAATAGTTGCACAAGTTTGCAACTCTAGTAATGTTTTCAATAATATATATTTTGTTTACTATTTTCATGTCATTCACTGGGTCGTATATATGGCTGTGAATGGAAAAATGGGGCATATGTATTTTGCGACCAGTGTATATGTAGATCAGCCTGTGCTTCTGCACTGTTCACCAGTCCATCAACCAAACTGACATCATTCTTCTAGTAAACTATATAAATCATTATCAGGCTACAGGAGTATGTCATTATCCCCTCGCCGATAGGGGATATAACGTTAGTCTATGTACAAGTACGTACATACGTACGTTAGTAACACCATCATTTTTCAATAACTCCTGAACCATTTCACCGATTTTGATAATACATATTTGTCCACAATGTGTGTCTAGGGATGGTGCTTTGTTTTCAAGGTCAATGTCACTGAGGACTTGTGTTTTATTATTATTATCAAAGCTGACAGCGAGGGATAAGCTTCATTTAACGATGCCATTTATTGTTTGATCAGGAGCTACACAGGTCACAAATTCCATAAGCACCATTTCTCCAGTCACAGCCAAAATACATGCCCAGCAAGCACCGTCCAATAAGGGTAATTTTATCAGATCAAGGTCCATATAGCATAGACAGCCCATTCAGAACTGAAGATATGTGCCTTATTATAGTGCTGAAAATTAGTTCAAATGTTGGGTTGTTCTCTCTGTGAACGTCATGCCTGCAAGCTTACATTAACTAGAGGAGTGAGCAGGGGCTAAGGGATAACCCCGCCCCCCCCCCCCTCCCGACTCTCATTATGTCAGGGAGGTGGGCAGGGGTATACCAATTACAAAACTCCATGAAAATGCTAAAGTTCGCAGGTATGACATCCCTACCATGTGTGCTGAACACCGTGATCATAAAACCACTCCGCCCACTCCGCAGTGAAATACTGACGTCATATTATGTAATAGTGACGTCATAGTAATCACAGTGGTAAAATTATGCCGTTTGTAAGCAAGTCGTTTTATATTCGACGGCACTAACCATATATACTCGTAACGGCACTAACCATATATACTCTTAAGACAGACGGAGATATAGTAAATACATGGGTAGTGCCCAAGGGCGCCGCTCCCATTACGCAAATTACACTAGTGCGTAAAAAATATTTCAGGAGGTATGGGGTTTTTTTTCAATTAAAAAAGAAAAAAAAGAAGAAAATATTAAATAATAAATTTAATTAAATCGACCGTCATGAAGTTTAATTTAAGCGTAATATAATACCAGAAAAAGAATGGTGTTTCCATTTAGCCTGTAATAGTAATACGTCATTTTTTTACACATGACGTCAAAACATATTGGCCGAGTGCCTAGGTGTGTTACGCTTTGCTATTGGATGTTACACTTTAACAACGCTGGTATTAACATATTGGCCGAGTGCCTAGATATTTTACGTTATGCGATTGGATGTTACACTTATAACAACGCTGCCGGTATTAAAAAATTGGCACATCATCAGTGTTTTACATCTGTGCGTAAAGTAACAGTTCACACACTGTAGCCAGTAACCTATCGGCAATTTCACTAAAATATAATTCCAAAATGAGCAAACGTAAGAAAACGCCACAATGTTCCACGTTGGATTCATATTTTGCACCCTGTTGATCAAAAAAATCAACAACACAATCACAAAGTGATGACAATAAGGTAGTTCTACCTGTCACTGTGTGCACCCCACAGAGTTCCACGGAGGACCCCGTCATGTCTTCCACTGTCTCAGAGTCGGAAACTAGTCAGTCTACCCATCCCATCCAGCATTGCCACTGAATCACCAGAAATTCAAAAAATAGGACAAGTGGATATTTCGAAGTTTCTTGATAGAACCAGCGCGAAAACGGACACAGACAGACGATATATAGTTACGTACAAATTCAAGCCTGCACAAGGGTGGGAACCTCCGTTACGACAGTGTGGAAAACAGTTGAGGCGGGCTCCACATTTCTTATTCAGTGTGGGGGGGGGGGGGGGGGAGGGGAAGTACCCCACGATCCAATACTGCCCTACATTGGATGGTGCACTGTGTACGGTCTGTGTAGCATTTGGGATAAATCCAACGTTCTCACATCTAAACCTTTAACAGACTGGAGCAATGGCAATCGAATTGTTGATTTGCACTTACAGTCTGAGGATCACAAATCAGCAGTTATAAAAGCTGCATGTTTCAGCGCTGTCAGCATGCAGGCAGACAATTCAATTGCTGTACGACTGTCAACAGCATATAAAGACAAACTGGAAAGAAATCGATCTGCATTATGTTCCATCATCAGGGTGATTCTTCTTTGTGGAAGACAAAATATACCACTACGTGGGAAAGTGGACGAGAGATCCAATTTCAATGCCATTATTCATACTATGGCAGAAAAAGATCTTTCGCTGAAGAAACATCTTGAAATGTCCGATGCCAGAGCGAGATATTTGAGTCATTCTATACAGAATGAGCTAATACAACTCTGTGGCAAATAGATATCAGACGCCATATTACAGGACTGCAGGAATGCCCACTTTTTTCAATTTTAGCTAATGACTCTGCAGATGTTTCAAATTCAGAGCAGGTAGCTCTCTGCCTGCGGTATGTTCCCATCGAGGAGGGAACACACATGGTCAGGGAGGAATTTATATCGTTTGTATCGACAAGAGATACAACGGGCGAAACCTTGACAAATATCATTATCGCGCAGTTGGAAAAGCTTGGCCTTAACATCCAGAACGTAGTGGCTCAGGGCTATGATGGAGCTGGTAATATGTCAGGAAAGGTCAAAGGGGTACAAATCCGCATCAGAAATATAAACAATGATGCAGTGTATGTCCATTGCAAAAACCACCGGCTCAATCTGGCGATTTGTCGTTGTTGCAAAGTTCTGTTTGTCAGTCACATGTTTGACGTTGTTGGGGACATTCTGTACTTCATTACAGCATCTCCAAAGCGCCTCCAGGTATTCTTAAGTCGAAACCAGAACGGGAACAGACTCAAGCGACAGTGTCCCACTCGATGGTCGCAGCACGCAGAAAGCGTATCTGCATTCTTGAAGAACTTTTCTACGATATCTGACACTTTGATCGAACTTCAAGGTAATAGTGACACGAAAACTCGCAGTGACGCCATGTCATACGACAGGGCAATCCATTCCTTTGAGTTCGTCATAGCTCTGTTCTGTGTGACTGGACCGCTTGATTATTTAACCCCATTGGCAAACACCATGCAGACGCCATCATATGATCTAGTCAGGGCGTCCATGTACGCATCCACTGTCATCGAACTGCTCAATAAAAAGCGAAACGAAACGAGTTACTTTGATGAGATTTGGGACTCTGCCACAACCCTAGCCACTGACAATAGTATTGCTGTTCAGCGGCCGCGTGTTGCTGCGAGACAAACTACCAGAACCAGTGTGCCAGCTAACTCAGATAAAGAGTACTGGAAAACTCAATCTGTTCACACCGTTCATGGACCACCTCATAGTGGAGTTGACAGAGAGGCTGGCTAATCCTTTGCCACGACTGAAAGCCCAATATCTCCTCCTGACAAGCTGGCGGATTTGTCGCCTGATGTGTGGAATGAGATCAAGGGTGCATACTGCAGATTTATTGCAGCTGACGAAACCGTTTTAGACCGCGAGTTGGAACTGTGGAAAACTGGCATTGACACCATGTGTATCCGGGCGACAGATATATGCGATGTCCTTGATTGCGCTGTTGACTTATACCCAAATCTGTACAAGATTTTAAAAGTTCTTCTGACAATGCCAGTTTCAACAGCATCAGCTGAACGGTCGTTCAGCTGCATGTGCCGTCTAAAGACGTATCTGCGAAACACCATGTCCGATGACAGACTCACTGGCCTGGCACTTATGCATGTCCACAGAGAACGGTGCGTAAAACCAGAAACGGTATTGAGAGATTTTGACGCAACAGGTGACAGGCGCATATCGCTTGCATTCCACAATGATTAATCATACACATAATAATAGTGTAATGTATACACAACGCCAATAGTTTAGCACCACTTTGATACTGGTCGCTATATAAACAAACTAGATAACGCCGAGTGATCCTTGAAAACTACTGAGCAAAACTACCAAACAAATACGTCGCGAACAGGGTCTCGATCTTCGTCTCTCTGTCACCAATGAGTCTATAACGACCAAAATTTACGACAAGAGGGACGACTTTAACTTTAGCATTGTTGATTATCCACATTTGGATGGAGATGTACCCCGTGCTACATCTTATGGGGTATACATCTCCCAGCCTATGCGTTGCGCTAGAGCTTCTAGCAATGTTGAAGACTTCAATGATCGGAATGTGGTAATCACTTCTAAACTCATGCAACAAGATTACCGTTTCCACAAGCTTCGTAAAACATTCTCTAAGTTTTACAGCCGTAACAGTGACATTGTCCTTAAATATAATTGCAATATGAAAACACTTTTGCGGTCTGGAATTACCCACCCAAAATTTTATGGTGACGTGATCTACAAACTTCGTAAAATTAAGGGTAGTCGTTCATTTTCTGATCAAATCAAACGAATTATAATAGAAAATTTGTTCACCGACACTACGACCCCTCCATTTTGCAGCGTACTGCTGGGCTGGTCATCGACAGAACAGTTGATTCATTTTTGAGGGATCTGTTTTGTGGTGCCTCTGTTGCATTTTGTGTTATTTTCTTGTTTTTTTTGTAGTTATTGAAATTCTTGGGGACCGTACACCGCTGCATTTTTTTTTGCATGTTGAAGGCTCTGTGACCACCGCTGTACCCGTGCCGTAGTTTTCTATAGTTGTTACTGTTCTGTTAGTCCAGGTCATTGCCCCCCCCCCCCTTAGGATTTATTCCTATATTTGATTCCGTACGTTCATCTGTGTCACAGACTGTGATGGCAGTAATGCTCAACTACCAACAGGGATCGGAAAATAATAACAGCATGCATTGATAGGAAGCACGTGTAGAATTTCTACAGCCGCCACACTGCACAAACTACGGTGGATGTATGTTCACTGGGTGTTGAACTTAAACTTAGATCGGTGCCAAGCTCTATATTTTGCTTAAATGTACTATTCATCTGGATGCAAAATATTGAAAAATATTGAAGACAATGGTGATTATAATACAGGAAATTCAATCACTGTTTCAAACAAATTTCCGGGGGGCAAGCCCCCGGACCCCCCTAGCACACTCCTTTGCTACGCACAGTCGACTCATTTTACTGATTAGCGTAAACAAAATATGTGCCTGGCGGCGCCCTTGGTGCCGTCAATTATAAAATATATTCGGTTCAGCCTTAGTCTTAGACTAACATGCCATGTCTCTATATCATGTTTAACTTCTATTTTTCATTATCTGACTTTTTTCATTTATTATTTTCTTTGCTATAACGGTAGTGAAAGCCATAGTGCTATGTATACCTTAGTCTTAGCCAGATTTATTGGGGAGAGCTTTTATTAGCGAGCCCCTATAAAGTTGTCGGGACGAAACCGAATATATTTTATATTCGACGGCACTAATCATGTATTTAATTTATACCGCATACTAAATTTAATTGTTTAAACTTGCGTAACGTCATGTTTTGACGTCACTCCCTCGACATACGTCACAAATCTAGCGACCTAATTCAGCGGCGTCCACGCTAGGTAGGTTCGGTATTGTATCTGATTTAATGTCCGAAATATTTACGATGAGCCTTAATATTGGCTGTTTTTAGACTACACATTGCAATCGTAATGGACATATCCATACCCTGCTAGCAACATTGGCCCTGATTGGGACATTTCGGACCTCGAGACTGGGCCCTGAGGATGCAGGAAATTGCGTTTCACGCCTTAGATTTCAAAAATTTCCGGTGGAGCATGGCCCCCGACCCCCTAGGCCTAGCAAAATCTGGACATTTGGACCCTCACGATTAGGCCATCAATAATTTTTCCATTCCGCCGCATATGAAGTGCTGCATTTAAAGTTGGAAACATCTTACGTTCATGTTGATATGCGGCACCTTTAGAACATTTTTAATACGGCCCGATATGAGCAACGAGTTTAAATACTTAGCTCGTGAGCCGCCATTTCAATTGTAAACAACACGTCGCTATGGGCATATTTTAATGAGACAAGGGCATTAGCAGGGGCGGCGGAAGTGGAGGTGCCCTGCCTCCCCCCCCCCCAAATAATTTTGTTCCAATACTTCTGTAATAAAGCACATATTGTCATCCTCCAACTTGCTGAGAATGCGGGAAATGGCGTTTCGCTCCTAGATTTAAAAAATTTCCGATGGAGCATTGCCCGGACCCCCACCCCCCTCCTAGCAACATCCATGCCATTTGGGTCCTCAAGACTGGGACCTGAGAATGCAGGAAATGGCGTTTGACGCCTCTTACATTTTCAAAATATACGGTGGAGCATGCCCCCGAACCCATCTAGCAACATCGGGCCATTTGTGCCCTCAAGACTGGGCCCTGAGGATGCAGGAAATGGCGTTTCACGCCTCTTAGATGTCAACAATTTCAGGGGGAGCATGCCCCCGGAAAAATCGGACCATCACGATTGCCCCCCCCCCCCCCCCCCAATAAGTTTCCCGTTCCGCCCCTATGATTAGTGTTTATGTTTACAATAACCCGTTCTGACGTCCATGACAGATGCCGCGAAAATACTCGGAACCGGAATTAGTATTGCAATGCATTGTGGGACGACTTGCACTGGTTTGGTTAATTTAACCAGTGGTTAAATCTTCCAGAAACTGGTTAGTTAACCATATGGTTAGTGGGTTTTATACAAACGGTTAACCAGTCTGGTTAACTAACCACGCTGGTTAAAATTTAACCAGTGGTTAGGCGCTAACCAGTGGTTAATTTAACCAAGGTTTATACAATTGGCCCTTGGAGGTATCGCTGAGGGTGAACATACCTTCAGACGGGCAATATTACACCATATAGCTGTGTAGAATCACAATAACGTATTTGTCATACCGCAGATCCTGTATTTGGCCGTATAAACATATCTCTTCTTTTGATCTTTGCGTTTTTTCAGGAAGAAAAATAATCCGAGATTCGATTTTCTACTGTCAGTCTTAATATAAAGGCGTAAATGAACATTTTGTTTTTTTATTAAACGAAAACAAACTAAATATGGAGTAAGAAATCCATCGAAAACGACTTTATGACAGTTTATTTATATCTGTAATTTAATTTATATTCCACTGCTCTATCGATCTGCTCTCCCTTTGGCGCCTCTAGAATAATGCGACTTCGCTGTCATTGCTACGCCGCGGTTTCGTGCGTGGAACCCATAGTTTGTGACCTAAATATAGCCGTGTCACGAAGCCAAACGTGTTGAGATTTTAAATGCAATTTTCGTTATTTTGGCTAATTTTTCGCTCATATTTTGATGAGCGAAGAATATTTATGGATAAATAAACAATAAAGACTAGTTTTGAGTGTACAATTTGTTACTTGTATTGATCAATTCGTGGTTTTATTGTGCTTAGTGAGGAATACGATTCGCAATCGCTAGACGCTTAAAAAATGTGTCTTCATTGGACGCGAGGCGCCTGGAGGGGAATCGCAATTTCTCTATGTTCGACGGCCTTGGCAGGTCATATATATATGACCAGGCAAGCTAGCCAATCAAAAGCCGAGAAACTTATCTGCGGTATGACAAGAAAGAATATTGACTTCTTGCGTTGCATTGTGTTTAAATGGGAAACGAAAGTACGTATATAATAAATATACATACAGTGGAACCTCTCTAAACCGGACACCAAGAAAACGCATGTGATCTTATTTTTGATGAGATTGTCGGTCATTTATTTCGGGTGATAACGTCTGTTCATGATCGCATAGCACATACATATGTCTCAGAATGATCAAATGCCTGATTTACAGTGAAACCTCTCTAAGCCGGACACCATGGGGACCTCCCAGGGTGTCCGGTTTAGAGAGGTTTCACTTTATATGAATGGGTCAGTGGATGAAGGGATCGATCTATCCATCCATTCATTTGTACATCCGGTTAGCCAAGTCTTTCAATCAATCAATCAACCAATCAAATCAATAAACTATTACATTTTATTAATTTCCAATAACCTCCGAAGGTTTTCCAATACACCGCGTGTATCGTGGTTTCGCGGTTTTCACGTATGGCTTGGGCTCGCGTGACGTCATGACGTCCGGCTCATAACATCCGGTGTACTGCTACACTATTGACGTCAGATAGGACTGCCAATACAGTTTCACACTATTTTGATACAGACCATGTGGTCGAAAATTTAATACAAATAGTGACTTTAAAACAATTTGTATTACATTTTAGGTAATAACATTATTTAAATAGATCCACAATTGTACAAACCTGTTTGATACAATAAACCCATGGCGGAGTTGTCGTTCCTGGTGGATTATGCCTATAGATGGCGCTGTATGTATGACACGCCCCGTGTCTGTGTTGTATAGCAACGACCGGCAAGCCACGTCCACTGTCGCTTCACATACGTATGCGCACGCAATTACGGAAGTGACGTTAACTGTTCGTATTAGAACGTCTGTTACGTCATCGATGTTGGCAGTGTCGGTTCGGGATAGAGACAAAACACACGCTTACCATGAGTAGAATCCCTCTAGTTATCATAGTTACGCATGTATGTCATAGTCACTGACTTGTACGCTATTAAAGGAATTGCTTTTCAGACAACTCGACAGAGACTACTGTCTGTTTCACGAAAGCCGCCCACATTTTACGGCTATATAAACAATGCAATAACAATATATTGTTCATACTGCCAAATTTTATAAATACATTTATTTAAGAACGAGCTTTCTTTATATTTTGTGAAATTTGGTGCAATATTGATTTTATTACGAAAAAACAATTTCCCCATGTTAAATCCCCGTAGACATCTTCACAGAGTGGGGATTTTTTTCTAATTTCAGAAATAGTGGACCGATTTTCCAAATTTAACTTTTGTTTTCTTAGTTAGATCTCAGTTAGATCCTTTCCTATATATCTAGCCAGGTTTCGGAGTCACTTTAAAAATAAATCGTTTTTTTACTCCTCCCACAGCTCCTCTACCTCCTTTACCCCCATGTTAAAGGTACATGCCCACTCAGTAGGCACACAATGTTCTTTATATCAGAGACATCATCTGAGACATTTTCTGGCAAATTAAACATTCTTTTACTTAACTCGTATTGTTTCGATAAATACATTTATTTAAGAACGAGCTTTCTTTATATTTTGTGAAATTTGGTGCAATATTGATTTTATTACGAAAAAACAATTTCCCCATGTTAAATCCCCGTAGACATCTTCACAGAGTGGGGATTTTTTTCTAATTTCAGAAATAGTGGACCGATTTTCCAAATTTAACATTTGTTTTCTTAAAAATAAACATTCTTTTACCATTACCCCACATATTGATTGGAATTATTATACATTTTATATGAGAAGTAAATTTCCACACTGATATCAGGAGCGATAACCGTGTCTCCTTAAAATGTTAACTGATATTGCTATTTATTCTCTGTATTTATTTTTTGATGTGTAATGATCAGGATACTTTATAATCTGTCGGAAATATTATTTTTTCTGGTGACGCATTCAATTAGTATAAATAATTAAAAAATATCATGCCTCATTTGCATATGAAAATAATTCCAGCACAAAAATATTTACACAATCATGATTCCCTAACATTTGATTGGCCCGTAGCAAGTCTCTGTCCAAAGTTTATATCCCAGTAATAAAACTCCCACGCCGAAAAAAACTTACATTTCCGTAAACCGTGAGGCGCAGGTCAATAAAATTAATTCTTAAGAAAACGGAAAATAAACACATTTTCTTGATGAATTTATTTAAAATGCTGGAATTATAAGGAATGAATGGCCTTTTTGGTTGAATTCATCGGGGATATAAACTTGGAAAAGTCGCGGGAATACTGGACAAGGCCTTCCGGCCTTCGTCCAGTATTCCCGCGACTTTTCCAAGTTTATACCCTGATAAATTCCACAAAAAAGGCCATTCATTCCTATAATAACAAAAATGTCACCCTCCCCAAAACAAATTGATGAAATTGAGTAAAATATTGATTTTATTGCGAAAGAAAAGATTTTCCTATGGGAATATAGATATTTTTATTTGTGGACCGATTGGCAAAATCTAACTTGTTTTCTTAGTTACATCATTTCCAAGCTACCTAGCCAGGTTTCGGAGATAATTTTCAAAGTTTTCGTTTTTTAGCTCACCTGAGCGAAGCTCATGTGAGCTATTGTTGCCCGCAATGTATCCGTCGTCCGTCGTCGCCGTCCGTCGTCCGTCGTCCGTCCGTGAACATTTTCAAATGTCTTCTCCTCGGTAACCATTGGGCCTATAGTCACCAAACTTCATGGTCATGGTCCTGGGTAGAGGGATAGCAAAATTGTTAAAATGACGTCATTACGTAATCCAAGATGGCTGCCGTCCAAAAATAGCACAAATTCTTCAAAAATCTTCTTCTCAAGAACCGCAAACCGGATTTCGACAAAGCTTGGTAGAAATGATCTATATACAATGCTCTTTCAAAGTTGTTAAAATGGTGACCCTGGGGTGAAAAATGGGCGTGGCCCGTGGTGTAAATTGGGGCCAACTTTTATTTTTGAGCGAATATGGTCATGTCTATAGCAAATCGAAGGTATCAAAGACGCGATCGCTCTGGTAATTTCTTTTGTCGAAATTGGATGGTCATTTTATCCAAGACGGCCACTGAAAGGTCAAAAGGTCGTTCTTTTATTAGAGATTTCAAAATTCTTCTTCACACGAACCGATTGGCCCATGGTGGCCAAACTTCACAGTTATGGTCCATGGGTGAAGCCTTTTCAGATTTGTTAAAACGGAGGTCGTCGCTAATCCAAGATGGCCGACGTCTAAAAATAGCATAAATTCTTAAAAAATCTTCTTCTCATCAACCGCCAGTCGGATTTCGACGAAACTTGGTAGGAATGATCGACGTAGAATGTTCTTTCAAAGCTGTTAAAATGGTGACCTCGGGGTCAAAAATGGGCGTGGCCCGTGGGGTCAAATTTTAGTTTTGACCAAATATGCTCATGTCATATATCAAATTGAAGGTATCGATGAGGCGATTGCTCTGGTGCAATATTTGTCGGAATCTGATGATTATGTCATCCATGATGGCCTCCAAAAGGTCCATTTATTCGAGATTTTGAACGTCTTTTTCTCAGGAACCACATGGCCGATGCTGGCCAAACTTCATAGTAAGTTAAGATCCTTGGGTGAAGCATTTTCAGATTTGGTAAAATGAGAGTCATCGCTTAATCCAAGATGACCGCCATCTAAAAATAGCACAATGTTGTTAAAACACATAGGAACACAATGTCACATTCTCCTCTGGTGTTCATGGAGTCAGGTGAGCGAATTAGGGCCATCATGGCCCTCTTGTTTACTCCTCCGTCCCACCTCTTTCTCCTCTTTTTTCCCATGTTAAATTCCCATAGCAATGTTTTTGTTTCGCTATTAAATCAATACTTTATTTCACCAAACAAACAATTTTGGGTGGGAAGAGTGAATTTTTGTTATTTGTGAAAAAGTAATTACATTTAAATATTTTTTAGACTTAATGCGTTTAATAGCCAAAGTTTGTCGGCAGAAAAACCCGGCAGTAGTCTTTTGGCACGTCCTATGATATCGCCGTTTAAGAATCAACTACATATTACCATAGCATCACACTATCCGATTCATGAATATCTATAAATGTGGCTGTGAGTGGATAAATGGGGCTTTAGGGTTTACTGGCCAGTGTAGATCCTGATCAGCCTGTGCATCCGCACAGTCTTACCAGGATCTGCACTGATCGCCATTCCAGCAATGATACACCCGTTATGCGTCTAACAAGCAATGTAGATTGTTATCAGGCTACAGGAATGCGATATTTTATCATGAGCTACGCTATTCCTGCTACACAAATACCATAAGCCCCATTTCTCCAGTCACAGCCACATGAGCATTTGACTGGAGAAATAAGTCTTATTCCATTTGCGAGCAGTGCATCCGCGCAATCTGATCACGGTCTGCACGGTTGGCAAACCAATCAATTATACACACCCTTCATGTTGCATACCAACAACATAAGTCATTATCAGGCTGGTATATTTTACTCCCAGACTCGGGGATAGACTGGTCACACATGGCATAAGCCCCATTTCCCCAGTCAGTCACAGGTACATATTTATTTATTAATCCAGTGTCTGGCGCCGCTTTTACGCCTGAAGGCTAAATAGAGAATAGTAGGTTAGTGCCGTGAATGGGAAAATATTATCTGGCAAGGCTCAGAAAACGGGATGGGCGAGGCTCTGCCGAGCACATCCCGTTTCCGTGCCGCGCCAGATATTTTTTCCCATTCACGGCACTAACCTACTATTCTATTTATCCCGTCAACACCTACAAATGGCTGTAAAATGCAAAAATTGTATTGACTGGATATCAATAATGTTTCACGACACCGTGTTTCACGGCACATACGCACTGTGTTGACGGGATAAATTAGCAAATCGTAGTGCTCACATTTATGATCAGCCCGCCTATGTCCTGATATGTGAATATCCATAATTAAAAGGATGTATTGCCTATTGTGGCCCGTCTAGGGCCTGGGGCCGTTTCACTAAACTTCGTACGAGTGAAATGTTCGTAAATGCAAATTTAGGATCGTCTGGAAATTTCATTTGATGGATTTACATTTATTGCTATGCTGAAAACAAAGTTAATGCCAAATATACGG
>CM055271.1:6673318-6719915 GCA_029237695.1 Conchocele bisecta | reverse complement strand
GGGGCTTATGGGATTTGTCACCAGTGTAGATCCTGATATCGGTCTGTATTGCTTATTTGAAGCATGACGAATGTTTGATAGATGAAATGTCGAACAATGCAAATATTGCAATCGGGATATACATTGGTCGCAAATTCCATAATCCCCATTTCTCCAGTCGCAGCCACACGCCATGTGATGTACCTTCGGACATCTGCGTAATTTCAGAAAATACGTTTACAAAATTTACAAGATTTTCCGTAAATGGCGTCAAAAGTTGACAACATTTTGAGAGTACATGTAATTATAATAATTCCGCATGTACTCTAAAAAAAAAGGTCAACTTTTGATGTTATTTGTGAAAAATATTGTAAATTTTGTAAAAGTATTGCATGAGCATCACGACGCCATAACGTTATAAAAGATGGCGGACTGCATAAATAATACGGAAAACAAAACTAATGTTAAAACAAGAGGGTTTCACTGTAAATCAGGTATTTGATCAGTCTGCGTCATAGTTGTGTGCTATGCAATCACGAACAGACATTATCACTTGAGATAAATGACCAAGAAACTCACCAAAAATAAGATTACAGGTGTGTTCTTGGTGTCCGGTTTAGAGAGGTTCCACTGTACATATTTGCATATACAATAGCTCTCGTTAACTCAACTGTATTTCCCTCAGTCCTCTGAACTTTGAGTAAACGAGTGTAGACTGTATGTCATATTCGTTCAAAACTATTAATATCTCTTGCAGTGCTCCAGACAAGTGTTGTATCTAAAGCGTATTATATTTGAAATTCAATGCGTATTTTACTTTTACAAATGTAATTATTGATTGTATTCCTAATTAAATAGGGAATAAATGATAAAAAAATAAAACAAATGTAAAAAAAACGTATATCAACTGCAAAAGCAAACACTGTTTACTTTTTGCAGCTCAACTAAATACAGTTTCAACTGTATACATTATTTTCACTACTGAATTTAAAAATCAATGCGTATTTTCGCATTGCTGTGAGTATTTTGTACTCCCACTTCTGATAATCAATGCGTATTCCGCTACAGTGGGGTCAGCGTGTAAGTGCAGACACGAACGAACACGACAGGTTGGTTCCAACCTGTCGTGTTCGTTCGTGTGTGCACTTACACGCTGACCCCACTGTAAAATACTCTACCTTATCTGGAGCTCCGAGTTTTCTCCATCTTTCCTTACAGGTGGTGATATCTGATTTAGACCGCGGGTTGCAATACGATCTGCCGTGCGGGAAATGGCTCGCCACCAACAAAGGGGACGGAAAACTCAAACGGACCTTGTTTGTTAGCAACGGAACCTGTGTATAAACTTAACTCTGCCATGTTCGGTTAAGACCTTTTTTATATCGCAATCGAGTGGATCGACGAGGTTTACTCGCCGGAAGTCAATATTTGTGTTAATTTTATCTCCGCCACTCCGATTTCATCAACATTGCAGCAAGTTATACTTATCTAGCAAAGAATACTTTGAGGGAGTAATCATTTATTTTTCCCGAAATTCATTATTTCATATAGAACTAACGACCGCATATATTTGATAATTAAAAATATTCAGAATTATTATACTGAATATTTATTACATTATCACAGCCATTTTGCCTGTGATAATGTAATAACTTCAGCATAATAAAAATTAATAAATTTATCCTTAAATTGAAAAGGATACTTTGCAATGTTGGTGAATAGGATACAGGGGACTGAGCCAAACACTTTGAGTTAAATGTACATGCCCACTCATTCGGCCCAACATGTTCTTTATATGAATTAAATAAGTGTATAACACTGTTCCACCAGTTCTAAAGAGTATATTGATATTTATTTCACTGACAGTGACGCGCGTCGGTATCACACTGTTCCACCAGTTCTAAAGAGTATATTGATATTTATTTCACTGATGTGAACACGACACTGATGTGGCCCTCGGGAACTGTTTGAACCCGCGGCCTGCGGCCATGGGTTCAAAAAGTTCCCTCAGGCCACATCAAACGTTTGCACACGGCTTGACATGATCAAACCTTATAATAGAATGCTGGAACCGAATTATGTCGTCTGCTGTTATTTCATATGTTGCCCTTTTCTTCTAGTAAAACATGGTTTGTCATCATTTTAGAATAATTTCCATTGGAAATGATTCTGAAAAGCTGTCAAACCATGTTTTGATGCGAAAATGGAAATTAAACAATAAACAGCAGACTACAAAAATAATTCAGCATTTTAAAGGAAGGCCAGTTTCCATATACTAATAAACGTTGTTTCTATTTTGAATGGCTAATTGATATGTTGTGATGAGTAGAGACGCACATCTGCTGTAAATAGACATTTCTTACAACTACGTTAGTTTATAAATTTAGTCTGCTTCACTAATAAATATTGTGAAATAAATAGTGAAAAAAAAAAACATTTCCGTTTTATTATAGTTGTGTGAAGATTTGTATTTTCCACGTCACTTTTTTCAATAATTAGTGGCACCCGATAGTGATTATTTCAATTACTGACACAGTGGTGAATGACGTCATCAGTGTCAGTCGATAGTGGTGATTACTTCGATTAGTGACGACTGTAACAGTGGTGAGTGACGTCATCATTTTATGGGCGAACCTACCTACGACATTTCTTGATATATCACCCAGAAGGTCTCTCAGAATTAGAGTATTCACTTTAAGATAAGATTCATGTATTATATAATTAAGTCTCTGTGAAAGTCGTCGATCCGTTGCATTTTGTACTATTCAGGGGCGATAATACGTCATATTGCTGGGTTAATCAGAAGCCTCAGTTCCCTCCCTTTTGTACTATTCAGGGGCGATAATACGTCATATTGCTGGGTTAAACAGAAGCCTCAGTTCCCTCCCTTTTGTACTATTCAGGGTCGATAATACGTCATATTGCTGGGTTAAACAGAAGCCTCAGTTCCCTCCCTTGATTTGTCTATAGCGGAAAGTGGAGAACACGATACCAGACTGGCACCAGACTGGCCACAAATATAATACGTCTCGATTCACAAGTCACAGATCAGGAGATAGACTGGCCAAAACAACATAATAGCTGTTAGACTGGTCACAATTACAATAAGTCCCATTTCTTGCACTAGTGTCACAGATTAGGATCTAGACATATGAGACACGCCATGCCATTTTTACCTTCTATATCTGCGTAATTTCATAAAATATGTTTACAAAATGTACAGTAATTTTCATAAATGACGTCGTAAGTGGACAATATTGTCAGGGTGTATGCGGAATTATATTCCGCATGTACTCTGAAAATGTTGTCAACTTTTGACTTTGTTTATGAAAAATATAGCAAATTTTGAAAACGGAGCCACAGATCAGGCCCTGGACGATGTTGTACCTTCGGACATCCGCGTAATTTCATAAAATATGTTTACTAAATTTACAAAAAATTTCGTAAATGTCGTCCTAAATAGCGACAATATTTTCAGAGTACATGCGGAATTATATCAATTCGGAATCTGGGAGCCGTTTCACTAAACTCCGTACGACTAAAATGTTCGTAAATGCAAAATTATGAAACTCCGTACATTTGGCATTAACTTTGTTTTCAATAATTATTTGATTTACATTTATTGAGCATAGAAATAAATGTAAATCCATGAAATGAAATTTCCAGACGATCCTAAATTTGCACTTACGAATATTTCACTCGTACGAAGTTTAGTGAAACGGCCCCCAGGCCATAGACGGGCCACAATAGGCAATACATCCTTTTAATTATGGATATTCACATATCAGGACATATGCTGGCTGGTCATAAATGTGAGCACTACGATTTGGTGATAGTTGATTTAGCATTCAGGCGTAAAAGCGGCGCCAGACACTGGATTAATAAATAAATATGTGCCTGTGACTGACTGGGAAAATGGGGCTTATGCCATGTGTGACCAGTCTATCCCCGAGTCTGGGAGTAAAATATACCAGCCTGATAATGAATTATGTTGTTGGTATGAAACATGAAGGGTGTGTATACTTGATTGGTTCGCCAACCGTGCAGACCGTGATCAGATTGCGCGAATGCACTGCTCGCAAATGGAATAAGCCTTAGTTCTCCAGTCAAATCCTCATGTGGCTGTGACTGGAGAAATGGGGCTTATGGGATTTGTGTAGCAGGAATAGCGTAGCTCCTGATAAAATATCGCATTCCTGTAGCCTGATAAGTCTCATTGCTTGTTAGAAGCATAACGGATGTATCATTTCTGGAATGGCGATCAGTGCAGATCTTGATCAGACTGTGCGGATGCACAGTCTGATCAGGATCTACACTGGCCAGTAAACCCTAAAGCCTCATTTATCCACTCACAGCCACATTTATAGATATTCATGACATCGGATAGTGTGATGCTATGGTTATATGTAGTTGATTCTTAAACGGCGATATCATAAGACGTGCTAAGAGACTACTGCAAGGTTTTTCTGCAGACAAACATTTGGCTATTAAACACATCTAAAAAATATTTAAATGTAAGTACTTTTTCACCAATAACAAAAATTCACTCTTCCCAAAAGTGTTTGTTTGGTGAAATAAAACATTGATTTAATAGCGAAAAAAGAAATTCCTATGGGAATTTAACAAGGGAAAAAAAGAGGAGAAAGAGGTGGGACGGAGGAGTAAACAAGAGGGCCATGATGGCCCTAATTCGCTCACCTGACTCCATGAACACCAGAGGAGAATTTGACATTGAGTTCCTATGTGTTTTAACAAAATTGTGCTATTTTTAGATGGCGGTCATCTTGGATTAAGCGATGACTCTCATTTTACCAAATCTGAAAATGCTTCACCCAAGGATATTAACTTACTATGAAGTTTGGCCAGCATCGGCCATGTGGTTCAAAATATCGAATAAATGGACCTTTTGGAGGCCATCATGGATGACATAATCATCCGATTCCGACAAATATTGCACCAGAGCATCGCCTCATCGATACCTTCAATTTGATATATGACATGAGCATATTTGGTCAAAAATAAAATTTGACCCCACGGGCCACGCCCATTTTTGACCCCGGGGTCACCATTTTAGCACCTTTGAAAGAACATTCTACGTCGATCATTCCTACCAAGTTTCATCGAAATCCGACTGGCGGTTGATGAGAAGAATATTTTTTAAGAATTTATGCTATTTTTAGACGGCGGCCATCTTGGATTAGCGACGACCTCCGTTTTAACAAATCTGAAAAGGCTTCACCCATGGACCACAACTGTGAAGTTTGGCCACCATGGGTCAAGCGGTTCGTGTGAAGAAGAATTTTGAAATCTCTAATAAAAGAACGACCTTTTAACCTTTCAGTGGCCGTCTTGGATGAAATGACCATCCAATTTCGACAAAAAAAATTACCAGAGCGATCGCCTCTTTGATACCTTCGATTTGATATAGACATGACCATATTCGGTCAAAAATAAAAGTTGGCCCAAATTTACCTCACGGGCCACGCCCATTTTTCACCCCAGGGTCACCATGTTAACAAGTTTGAAAGAGCATTGTACATAGATCATTTCTACCAA
Source organism: Conchocele bisecta (assembly GCA_029237695.1). Classification (NCBI taxonomy): domain Eukaryota; kingdom Metazoa; phylum Mollusca; class Bivalvia; order Lucinida; family Thyasiridae; genus Conchocele; species Conchocele bisecta. The sequence continues at coordinate 6,714,380 of CM055271.1, read as the reverse complement.
GTTTTGTCGAAATCCGGTTGGCGGTTCTTGAGAAGAAGATTTTTGAAGAATTTGTGCTATTTTTGGACGGCAGCCATCTATATCTATATTCCCATAGGAAAATCTTTTTTTTCGCAATAAAATCAATATTTTACGGAATTTTTTTTGGGAGGGTGACATTTTTGTTATTTTCATATGCAAATGAGGCATGATATTTTTTAATTATTTAAGCTAATTGAATGCGTCACCAGAAAAAATAATCATTGCACATCAAAAAATAAATACAGAGAATAAATAGCAATGTCAGTTAACATTTTAAAGAAACACGGTTATCGCCCCTGATATCAGTGTGGAAATTTACTTCTCATATAAAATGTATAATAATTCCAATCAATACGTGGGGTAATTAATGGTGAATGAATGTTTATTTTGCCAAAAATGTCTCAGATGATGTCTCGGATATAAAGAACAGTGTGTGCCTACTGAGTGGGCATGTACCTTTAACATGGGGGTGGGGGGGGGGGGAAGGAGGTAGAGGAGCTGTGGGAGGAGTAAACAAAACTATTTTTTTAAAGTGACTCCGAAACCTGGCTAGATATATTGGAAAGGATCTAACTAAGATCTAACTAAGAAAACAAAAGTTAAATTTGGAAAATCGGTCCACAATTTCTGAAATTAGAAAAAAATCCTCACTCTATGAAGATGTCTACGGGGATTTAACATGGGGAAATTGTTTCTTCGTAATAAAATCAATATTGCACCAAATTTCACAAAATATAAAGAAAGCTCATTCTTAAATACATGTATTTATAAAATTTGGCAGTATGAAAAATATATTGTTATTGCATTGTTTATATAGCCGTAAAATGTGGGCGGCTTTCGTGAAACAGTCAGTAGTCTCTGTCGAGTCGTCTGAAAAGCAGTTCCTTTAATAGTGTACAAGTCAGTGACTAGGACATACATGCGTAACTATGGTAACTCGAGGGATTATACTCATGGTAAGCGTGTGTTTTGTTTACGTATGTATCCCGGCAACGGAACAATTCGCGTCTCTATCCCGAACCGACACTGCCAACATCGATGACGTAACAGACGTTCTAATACGAACAGTTAACGTCACTTCCGTAATTGCGTGCGCATACGTATGTGTAGCGACAGTGGACGTGGCTTGCCGGTCGTTGCTACACAACACAGACACGGGGGCCTGTCATACATACAGCGCCATCTACAGGGATAATCCACCAGGAACGACAACTCCGCCATGGGTTTATTGTATCACAGGTTTGTACAATTGTGGATCTATTTAAATAATGTTATTACTTAAAATGTAATACACATTGTTTTAAAGTCACTATTTTTATTAAATTTTCGACCACATGGTCTTTATCAAAATAGTGTGAAACCGTATTGGCAGTCCTATCTGACGTCCATAGTGGATGTTATGAGCCGGACGTCATGACGTCGAGCGAGCACAAGCCATACGTGAAACCGCGAAACCACGATACACGCAGTGTATTAAATGTGCTTTCCTTCGGAGGTTATTGCAAATTATTAAAATTTAATAGCTTATTGATTTGATTGGTTGATTGATTGATTGAAAGACTTGGCTAACCGGATGTACAAATGAATGGATGGATGGATGGATGGATCCCTTCATCCACTGACCCATTCATATACAGTGAAACCTCTCTAAACCGGACACCCTGGGAGGTCCCCATGATGTCAGGCTTAGAGGGGTTTCACTGTAAAGCAGGCATTTTATCATTCTGAGACATATTTATGTGCTATGCGATCATGAACACACGTTATCACCCGAGATAAATGACCGAGAAACTCATCAAAAATAAGATCACATGCGTTTTCTTGGTGTCCGGTTTAGAGAGGTTCCACTGTATGTATATTTATTATATACGTACTTTCGTTTCCCATTTAAACACAATGCAACGCAAGACGTCAATATTCTTCCATATTGACGTCTCGTGAGTTCATATTGGTCAGTGCCGGAACTAGACTTCACCTAGCAAAGTAGTTATTTCTAAATCACCACTAATTTATATTTTACATATTTTTTGAAGCGCATATAAACTGCGAATGGTGCACGTATATACTAAACATGTTATTTGATTTGTTAAGTGTATATATGCCACTCGTTCCGCAGCGCAACGATATTGCGAAAGTCGCGCAATATTGCACGCTGCGGAAACACAAATAACCTATAATTATACTTCAGACATAGATCTACACGAATACAGAATAGTAATACACACCGGGGACCGCCAAGTCGCCGGAACTCATGCAAACGTCTGGATAACCCTGCATGGCCACCTGGGAGACAGTACGGAGACTCATCTCAAGATCGAACCTGAGAACTTCTTCAAGATATCAGCGTAAGGGGTAGAGAATAATCTTAATTGTTACATGGTTTCCGTTGTTTGCATATATGTAGCTCGTGCTGTTTGCATATGGCTTTAGGCAATGCTCATTCCGGGGCCGCGCGTAATGGAAGTGCCTTCATGACGTCACTACGCGGAAGTGCCTTCATGACGTCACTACTTCATGACGTTCATGACGTTCATGACGCGGTCCCGGAATATGAATACCGAAAATTATCTACGTGAATGGGACGATTTATAAAAGTACTGAAAATACTGAATATTATAATGCTCAAATTACATCAGTTTTTTGTTGAAATGTAGCAATAACGTTTGATCATGTCCAGCCGTGTGCAAACATTTGCTGGGGCCCTCGGGAACTGTTTGAACCGGCGGCCTGCGGCCTTGGGTTCAAACAGTTCACACGGGCCACAGCAAACGTTTGCACACGGCTGGACATGATCAAACCTTATATTGTTACATGTCTGTCGTTGTTTGACACCGCTCACGTGTTCAAACGTGCAGCGCGTGCTGTTTGACCATGGTTGTAAACAATGTAAACACCTACGTAATGCATGTGTTTCATGACGTTACTTTAACGCGCCATTACGTCACCAGACCAGTTCACAACGGTATCACTGGAAATTTAAATTGATGCGGCTGCATAACGCGACGTGTAATGCGGCCCCGGAATATGTGTGTGTAAATCAGCTGTTTGAATGGAACGGGTTATCAAAGTACCGAAATTACTGCCACATATATTTTCAAATTACACTATATTTCCGACGGAAATGTAACAATAACGTACGACCATGTCCAGTCGTGGGTAAACGTTTGCCGTGTCCCCTCGGAAACTATTTGAACCCGCGGCCTACAGCCTTTGGGTTCCAACCGTTCCCTCGTGCGACGGCAAACGTGTACCCACGGCTGGATATGGTCGAACCTTATATTTGTCATCTTTTGATTTATTGATTTCCCTTATTGTATTGCTTCAAGTAGTACGGTTGTCCGAATGTACGTAATATTTATAGTTCACATATTGAGATAGTAATAAAGTAATTTATTAAAAATTCAATGTGTGAACTATAAATAACTTATTGGTTGCCCCGCCTTCTTCGCGTACACATGTCTGTTTCAATGCAAGTCCCGCTCATACGCGCTTCCGAATTTCCGACGACAGGCTGTGACGTCTAGATCTAAATATAACGTTCCTACGTATTGGGCATTTAATGAATACATTTAGTAGATATTGGAGAAATAGTCCAATATGTGATTAATTGAGACGAAAGTCTATGCTTTCACTAGGGAAAACAATAAGAGGAGATTTCGATCGTACATGCGGACACTCATGCTCTAAATGATTTATCCCAAGCCCACATCCATGTTATGTCAACACGGATGAAAACATGCTGCAATTGTTCGTAATTGTGTAAGTTCTTTTAACTAGTTAGAATATCACACACAGAAAATATGACAAATAACTTGCAGGGATCTCAGTGCAATATTCATTGAAGTACATGTATGTAATAGCTTGCAGGGATCTCAGTGCAATATTCATTGAAGTACATGTATGTAATAGCTTGCAGGGATCTCAGTGCAATATTCATTGAAGTACATGTATGTAATAACTTGGGGTTCAGTGAATCTCATTGTGTACATTTATTCACTTGAAGTATCGTGAATATTTATTGATCATAATAATAACTTGCAGGGATCTCAGTGCAATATTCATTGAAGTACATGTATGTAATAACTATCATGTATCTCAGTGCAATATTCATTGAAGTACGTGTATTTAATAACTTGCAGGGATCTCAGTGCAATATTCATTGAAGTACATGTATGTAATAACTTGCAGGGATCTCAGTGCAATATTCATTGACGTACATGTATGTAATAACTTGCAGGGAGCTCAGTGCAATATTCATTGAAGTACATGTATGTAATAACTTGCAGGGATCTCAGTGCAATATTCAATGAAGTACGTGTATTTAATAACTTGCAGGGATCTCAGTGCAATATTCATTGAAGTACATGTATGTAAAAAGTAGTAGTTATAGTTCACATATTGAATTTTGAATAAATCAATTAATTGAAACTTCAATATGTGAACTATAACGTACTTGTTGTTTACCAGCCCACTCGCGAAGCTCCGCCCCTAAACGTGATTTTGAATCGCTATATACTACCATGTGATTGGCGGTGTGATACGAAATGAGCGCGTGTGTGGGCGGTAATATGCTTTGCGTCTCGTGAACTGATGACAAGAAGGAGTAAAATCGAAAGTGTCGCAATATGCGAATTGTTGAAACGAAATGCTGTTCTTGCATTGGTCGAGAAACTACATGTCGGCCGTAAACAATAAATCACATTACGGTCTGTTCCAGGTTTTTCTGCAAACGAACGTTTGGCTATTACATCTAAAAAATGTTTAAATGTAAGTACTTTTTTATGAACAACATAAAAGTCACCCTACCCAATTTTTTTATTTGATGAAATTCCATCAAATATTGATTTCATAGCGATAAAATGATTTTCCTATGGGAATTAAACATGTGGCAAAAAGGAGCTGGATGGTGGCGGGCACAGTAAAAAAATGAAGAAAAAAACCTGGTCAGATAGCTTGGAAATGATGTAGCTAAGAAAACCAAAGTTTCATTTTGACAATCGGTGCACAAATTCCAACAGTGCATGTTCAATTCCTATTGGAAAGTGTTTTTTTTATGTAATTTCAAAAATAGGGAGGGTGACTTTTTTATAATGATACAAAACTACTTACCAAAGTTCGTCGGCAATATCGTTATCAGATCTTCTATACAATGTGTATGATTACGTGGTTACAACAACAACAACAACAACAAGTACTGAAACTTCCAGAAGCCCTCCGATTCAAAGTTCGTATTCTTTTATTTTGTCCTTATTATGAAACGGATTTTTATGAAATATGGCGCATCAAACGAGTCTTGTTAAGCTGCATTTGGTGGTCTCGGTACTTTGGCCCAAACTTCTGTCGTTTTTGCGAAGAATCGATTTCCGTGTCCACAGACACGGAAATCGATTCTTCGCAAAAACGACATAAGTATGTGCTGAACTCCAAATGCAGCTCATGAAGGCGCGTTTGCTGCGCCATATCTCATCAGAATCAGTTGCCTATTAAGGAAAATATCAAATAATACTTACTTTCGAGTGGGCGCGCTTTCAACCCTTTCAGCCATTGTTATTGTTGTTGTAACCACGTGATCATGCTATATCTTCAACTGAAATTGCAATGATGCTACTGTGTACACAACCGCCTGCGCTAATCTTGCCAATATTTGTTAATTTTATTATTTCAAAATAATACAACAGTGTGCTTGAAGTAAAGCAGCTTGATTGACTGAGCCTGAGCTGCAGATGAGACTCAACCAATCAAACTGATTGACTGCGAGTTGGAACTGGTAGACATGTTCAGAAACGCTGATAATCTGGACAAGATTAACGCAGGCGGTTGTGTGCAGTGCTGAACACTCAAATATGCAGCTGTTATCTCACGGCTTGTCGCATTGATATTTACAATTATTTTCCAGTTAAATATTTATTATGACGTTACGGTTACGGCATCAATTAATAATATAGTACATGTAATATAATGAACAAATATAATGTGTAATAGTTGCATCAAATATTAATATAACAATATGATCAGTAGCGAGTACTTTGCATTTTAAAGTACAAGCCCACTCATTATTCGATTCGGCTCTTATATAAGGGTGGGAATTGGCTCGAACACCTTACATACCCGGAAGGTACACAATGTTTTTTATAGGAATTAAATAAGTGTATACTTGTGTCACTATTCCACCAGTTCTAACAATTACGAGTGCCCGCTGTACACATATAATCATTTAGTAATATTTAGTTTACTGATAGTGCCACGCGGTGGTATCAGGCTATTTTCATATGCAAATGAGGTATGATATTTTTTAATGAGTTTATACTAATTAAACGCGTCACCTGAAAATAAATAATGTTTTAATCAGCTTATAAAGTACATATATGATCACTGCACATCAAAACATAAATACAGAGAATAAACAGTAATGTCCGTTAACAGTTTAAGGAAACACGGTTATCGCCCCTGATATCAGTGTGGAAATTTACGTCTGATATAAAATGTATAATAATGCCAATCAATACATGGGGTAATGGTGTATAGCGGGCGCTTGCAAATGTTAGAACTAGGGGAATAGTGACACAAGTATACACATATTTAATTCCTATAAAGAACAGTTATTGGTTACGATCCGTCAAGTAGAACTTGAGTTATTGCGTGGAAAAGGACGTAGTGCGAAAAAATGGCCACCAAGGGGAGATAAGTCATCGGAAAGCTTTAAAATGAATAGGTCTCTCCGTCTTGCTACGATAAGTATGTACACCGAATTTGGTTACGATCCGTGGACAATTGCAAGCTGTGAATGAAACCCGGCCGCCCGACCGCCCGGCCCACACGTGTTTGAATAGATGGCCAGCATGTTGGTGTCATATGGGTATTTTGGGTAGATTTGGGTGGATTTCGCTGGTTTTGGGTAGTTTACATAGTATTCTGAAACTATTAATTATCACTCATTACGCACGACATGAATAGTCAATTATTTACACAATTCCGAACTTTCGTACCCCCTTTGTACTGTCGTCCGGTAAATTACCATACTTATACCCGGAACTCGCCTGTGTTAAGCCAAGCAATTATATTAGCTGAGCCTGAGCTGTAGCACAGCTCAGGCTCAGCCAATCAAGCTGCTTGATTTCAAACCCAATATTCAAGCAATTTGAAATGAAAATAAATTCAAATATTGGCAAGATTAGCGCAGAAGTGGTGTAGCTAGTTATTTTCTCAGTATTTTCCTACCAATCCGTGATGTTTTATGACATTCATAGGCGAATTTGGGTTCTGAAATACGATACAACTATGTAACTGAATTAGTTTTTTTTTGCTAATCTGTTTTATTACTTTTTGCGATTATCTGGGAGCCAGTGCCTTTAACTCCGAATTAATTATCTCTAGAATTACCTTCCTTGTCTGTATATATATATATATATATATATATATATATATATATAGAGAGAGAGAGAGAGAGAGAGAGAGAGAGAGAGAGAGAGAGAGAGAGAGAGAGAGCGAGAAACGCGGCATAACCTCGTTTCTTATAAAAGAAATCAGTCAACAAGTGTAATAAATATACTTACACATATAAAATCAACACAGCATGTTACATTGATGTACATATTTATTACACTATATACATTGTATATTATGAATGTAATACTTAGAGGCTAATACGTGGCTTGTTTGATATCGGTCTAGGTATCGGCCCGAGGTAACTTGGTATCAGCCTGAGACCGAAGGTCGAAGGCTGATACCAAGTTACCGAGGGACGATACCTAGGCCGATATCAAACAAGACACGTATTAACGTCTTTATTACTTAGAATACTTAGATATCAATTTCAATATCAATCATCCGGCAGTTGTGATAATCCTATATTAAAATCTATAACGTTATCCATGATTGAATGATGAAATACTGAGCCTACACATTTAAATTCCCGGCATCTGTCAACATTTACGCAGCCGATAAAGTAAACATAGGCAATGCGCATGCCCAAAGGAACTGGTTTAATACGCGCGCGAGACATGGTATCGGACTGGAAACGGCGGTATCAGACTAGTAACGATGGTATCAGACTAGAAATGGCATTATCAGACTAGAAGTTTCAGTATAAGACTGTATAAGAATGTATAGGCAAACATTGATATCTAAGTAATAAACTGTGTTATCACACCCATTTTATGCCATACAAACGTATAATTTAGGACAAAGTAATTTCGACTGGCACAGGAAGGTTATGGTTCGACAAGAGAAGTAATCGAATGCAGCTTACAAACAGACAATGCACGGGTTGTGTCCCCTAATATATACAATATGTCCCCTTCTATAAATCCATAATGCAAACGCCAATTCGACGTATTGCGTTTACATCCCAATACAATAGATTAGACACACGTGACGTCGCGCGGTGTTCTTGATAGGTTAAAGTTCGCAACGTGCTGTTCCAGGAATTGCGACAAAATGACGTAAAACAAGATTATTGTTAATTTAACGCCATATTTGATTATTTACAGTTTTGAAAATATCAGAAAATGCAGTGTAAATATAAGCAATTAAACCATGGGCTGTTGCGTTTACTGGGATGAACAATACATTTGGTCTGTTTAAAGTTTGCCAGGAGTCCTTCGGACTCCACGCACTTTAAACAGACCAAATGCATTGTGCGCTCTAGTAAACGCAACAGTACTTGCATTTATTTCTTAAGTAAATAGCTTGGTTCCCGCTTCGGAACAACGGGCGGGGTAGCAATTTTGTTTCTAATATAAACCATGCAAAAACTGTTTTTTGGTAATACAGAATATTATAATTGTATAAAATGTAACGAAATGTTGTCAAATATTTATTCTATTTCGAACATTTGGTATAGGAATATGACATATTATACCACAGGTTCTTGAAGAACGGTTCATATTTTCGGTGTTTTATGTGTTATTTCGGTATCTCTGATGGTTTGGGTGCATTGTTTCCAACATACAATTTACGTCACCTCCCGCGAGTATCACGCCATACCCAACCGCCTACGGTAATCTTGCCAAGATTATCAACGCTTATGTCGTCTATTGACAATAACAACTCGCAACCATGCAGTTTGATTGTCTGAGCCTGAGCTGTAGCACAGCTGAGGCTCAGAAAATCAAGCTGCTTGACCTCAGACACGATATTCAAGTATTTTGAAATAAAGAAATGGATAAATGTTGTCAATATTAGCCTAGGCTGTAGTGTACCAATCTGAGTCACGATTCTATTTCAGCATAGACGAATTTTTCGTCACAATGTCGTTTGTTGGGAACCTCACATCGGTTGATGTTCGTCACGATAATTCTGGGAATCTCCCAGAGTGGTTCCTAGATCAGGTAAACTGTACATGTGGCTGTGACTGGAGAAACGGGGCTTATGGGATTTGTGACCGGTGTAGATCCTGATCAAACATCGCAGTCACGTAGCCGATATCGGTCTGTATTGCTTATTTGAAGCATGACGGATGTTTGATAGATGGAATGGCGAACAATGCAAATATTGCAATCGCGATATACATGATGGATTTACATTTATTGAGCATAGGCTGCATATGCAGCATATGCTCAATAATTGTAAATCCATTGGTCGCAAATTCCATAATCCCCATTTCTCCAGTCGCAGCCACACGCCATGTGATGTACCTTCCGACATCTGCGTAATTTCAGGAAATACGTTTACAAAATTTACAAGATTTTCCGTAAATGGCGTCAAAAGTTGACAACATTTTGAGAGTAATTATAATAATTCCGCATGTACTCTAAACAAATTGTCAACTTTTCACGTTATTTGTGAAAAATATTGTAAATTTTGTAAAAGTATTGCATGAGCATCACGACGCCATAACGTTATAAAAGATGGCGTACTGCATAAATAATACGGAAAACAAAAGTAATGTTAAAACAAGAGGGTTTCACTGTAAATCAGGCATTTGATCAGTCTGTGTCATGGTTGTGTGCTATGCAATCACGAACAGACATTATCACCGGAGATAAATGACCAAGAAACTCACCAAAAAAAATAAGATCACAGGTGTTTTCTTGGTGTCCGGTTTAGAGAGGTTCCACTGTACATCTTTTCCTATACAATAGCTCTCGTTAACTCAAATGTATTTCCCTTAGTCCCCTGAACTTTGAGTAAACGAGTGTAGACTGTACAGTAGCGCTTTTCTGCAGGTCAACTATACGTACTATACCAATACTATGCGTATACTATACCAATACACGTACGATATGTTTTCTATACGATATGCATATAATATAAACCTACGGTATGTTTTTACCGTACATAACAACCAATATCGTATAGATATACCATTCAAATCGTACGTTTATACGATTTTTATACATGTGTATAATTCTGGTACGTTTGTATTATACGGTACAAAAAATACCAATATTAAATGATCATACGATATGCTCATTAAATATACCAATACTATACGATTACGATACGTATACGATATTCTTATATACAAATAGGTAAGGAGTAGAAAAAACGCTACTGTATGTCATATTCGTTCAAAACTATTATTATCTTCTGCAGCGCTCCAGATAAGTGTTGTATCTAAAGCGTATTATACCCCCATATTTGAAATTCAATGCGTAGTTTACTTTTACAAATGTAATTATTGATTGTATTCCTTATTAAAAAGGGAATAAATGATAACAAATACAACAAATGTAAAATATCACGTATTTCAACTGCACAAAACAAACACTGTTTACTTTTTGCAGCTCATCTAAGTAAAGTTTCAACTGTATACATTATTTTCACTACTGAATTTAAAAATCAATGTGTATTTTCGCAATGCTGTGAGTATTTTGTACTCCCACTTCTGATAATCAATGCGTATTCTGCTACAGTGGATTCAGCGTGTAAGTGCAGACACGAACGAACTCGACAGGTTGGTTCCAACCTGTCGTGTTAGTTCGTGTGTGCATTTACACGCTGACCCCACTGTAAATTACTCCACCTTATCTGGAGCCCTGAGTATTCTCCATCTTTCCATACAGGTGGTGATATCGGATTTAGACCGGAATTAAATAAGTGTATAACACTATTCAACAAGTTCTAAAGAGTACATTGATATTTATTTCACTGACAGTGACACGCGTCGGTATCATGCTATTCTCAGATGCAAATGAGGCATGCTATTTTTTAATTATTTATACTAATTAAATGCGTCAGCTGAATTTTTTTTTTTTTCAACAGATTATAAAGTATGATCATTGCACATCAAAAAATAAATACAAGTGCATGGAATACATAGTAATGTCCGTTAAAGTTGTAAGGAAACACAGTTATTGATCTGATATCAGTGTTTATAAAATGTATAATAATGCCATTCAATACGTGGGACAATGGTGAATGAATGTATATTTTGCCAGAAAATGTCTCAGGTGATGTCTGTGATATACAGAACATTTTGTGCCTACTGAGTGGGCATGTACCTTTAAGCTATAGATGAGTCCGGTTTATGTGGACTTGATTGCGATGCTCAGACGCGTCTCTGGCGATAGCGGTATCGATGGGAACGCAGATCAAGCAGCGCCGGTTTGTGAGCGATATCGCGTGTACTGGGCACGGTAATCGGTTTTGTTGGGATTAACAATTACAGAAACTGGTTTGTTTCTCTGCTGGAGGTAATAACATCCATGGATCATTAGTATTATAAGGTTTTATTATGTCCAGCCGTGTGCAAACGTTTGCTGTAGCTCTCGGGAACTGTTTGAACCCAAGGCCGCATGTCCAGCCGTGTGCAAACGTTTGCTGTGGCCCGAGGGAACTGTTTGAACCCAAGGCCGCAGGCCGCGGGTTCAAACAGTTCCCGAGAGCCACAGCAAACGTTTGCACACGGCTGGACATGATCAAACGTCATTGCTACATTTCCAACAAAAAAACTGATGTAATTTGAGCATTATATTCAGTATTTTCAGTACTTTTATAAATCGTCCCATTCACGTCGATAATTTTCGGTATTCATATTCCGGGGCCGCGTCATGAACGTCATGAACGTCATGAAGTAGTGACGTCATGAAGGCACTTCCGCGTAGTGACGTCATGAAGGCACTTGGTCTACGCGCGGCCCCGGAATGAGCATTGCCTAAAGCCATATGCAAACAGCACGCGCTATATGCTTGCACATATGTGCAAACAACGGAAACCATGTAACAATAACCAACCATATGGCTTTAGGCAATGCTCATTCCGGGACCGCGCGTAATGGAAGTGCCTTCATGACGTCACTACGCGGAAATGCCTTCATGACGTCACTACTTCATGACGTTGATGACGTTCATGACGCGGCCCCGGAATATGAATACCATCCTTAGCTGTCTCGTCAAAAGACATGAACACCATAGCACGTAATATAAACCATGTTTTAAATGAATTAGCAGCATGGGCTCACCAGTGGCTTGTAACATCTAATCCTTCTAAAACTGATGCTATGATCTTTTCATTAGCTCGATACACAGAGCCATCTCTCTATTTTAATGATATTCAACTTCATTTTGTCCAACATCACAAACATTTGGGTCTAACTCTCAGTCATGATGGACCTGGCACGAACATATTTCTAACATAATTAAGTCTGCATCTAAGGTTTTATGTTCTATGAAAATGCTTAAATTGAAAATAAATAGAAAAACATTGAATAAAATATATATATCGTACATGAGACCAGTTCTCGAATATGCATCAATCGTATGGGATAGTTTTACACAATATGAACGCGAATCTCTTGACAAACTTCAATACGAAGCAGCCAGAACAGTTACAGGTATAACCCGTTCATGCTATATTAACAGACTTCTGCTAGAAATTGGATGGATACCCCTTTCAGACCGAAGACATATTCAGAAGCTTATATTTATTTATAAAGAAAAGACCGGTGTACTTCCCTCATATATACATGAACTATTTCCACAACTAGTTGGTGAAAATAACACATACGGATTACGTAACATGAACAATTTTATCACATTAACAAGACGGACAGAACCGTATTCTAAATCGTTTATACCGTCATCAGTAGCATCTTGAAATGATCTAAATGAGGATATACAAAATTCTACATCGACCGCCGTTTTTAAAAATAAACTAAAACAACTATTCAGACCTCCAATTGTTCCAGAATATGTTCTTATCGGCGACAGAACATTATCCATTTACCACTGCCGCATAAGAAACCAATCGAAGATGAAGATGCCGAACATTTCCTTTTTAAATGCCAACTATTCCATCAGCAACGATTAAACTTTTTTGCAACAACCCGTCAGTACCATCCACTATCTGTTAAAACCCTATTATTCGGAAACGAGTCACTAAATGTGGAAGACAATACTCGCATATTTACAGAAGTGCAAAATTACATTATACTGACTCGACGATTCATATAAACTGCATCCGTATATGTATTGCGTTTTTACAAAACTACATTAAACAAGTAACGTCTATATAACAATTAACTATTTACATAAATACTGCGTTCCTGCATGAATACAATTATTATAAATGGTTACCTGGGCTCGTGCTCGTGGGTCTTCCGCGATGTGTTAGGTGCTCCGTGCTCGCATTTGGATTTTCTATCGGTCATGATTGGGCTTCGCTCGGTAATGGCCGGCAGAGCTGTTTAATTTCGAGTATGGGGTACGAGAGCATATTCGGGGGTCTCATACTCGTGGTCCAAGATTCTGGAGTGTGTGCGGTGAAGACATTTCGTGCAGCACATTGAACACGTATCCTGTTTTATTGTTTATTTTCGATTTATCATGAGCACATTAATATGACTGTTTATGAAAAACATATTGTTTCAACACCTAGACTGATGTGCTCATGTGCACATCGATATATTTGTGTGTATATGTTTGTATATATACTTGCTCTACAGAATATGTAAAACATCATAATTATTTTACCTACCACTATTATACCACTTTATATATATGCAATAAGCAATTGTGACTGGCTGTAACTAATATTGCTAAAACTTGTAGCCCAACCCGTTTGCTCTTCTAAATTAACCTGTATTTATTAACTGTAAAGTTACATTGTAAATTTAGAGCAATAAAATATGTTTAAACAAATGAATACCGAAAATTATCGACGTGAATGGGACGATTTATAAAAGTACTGATAATACTGAATATAATGCTCAAATTACATCAGTTTTGTGTTGGAAATATAACAATAACGTTTGATTATGTCCAACCGTGTGCAAACGTTTGCTGTGGCCCTCGGGAACTGTTTGAACCCGCGGCCAGCGGCCATGGGTTCAAACAGTTCCCTCGGGCCACAGCAAACGTTTACACACGGCTGGATATGATCAAACCTTATAATAGAATGCTGGAACCGAATTATGTCGTCTGCTATTATTTAATATGTTGCCCTTTTCTTCTAGTAAAACATAGTTTGGCAGCATTTTAGAATCATTTCCATTGAAAATGATTCTGAAAAGCTGTCAAACCATGTCTTGATGCGAAAATGGAAATTAAACAATAAACAGCAGACGACAACAATAATTCAGCATTTGTTTCTATTTTCAATGGCTAATTGATGTGTTGGGATGAATAGAGACGCACATCTGCAGTAAATAGACTTTTCTTACAACTACGTTAGTTTATAAATTTAGTCTGCTTCACTAATAAATATTGTGAAATAAATAGTGAAAAAAACACATTTCCGTTTTATTATATTTGTGTGAAATAAGACTTGTATTTTCCACGCCACTGTTTTTCATTAATTAGTGGCACCCGATAGTGATTATTTCAATTACTGACAAAGTGGTGAATGACGTCATCAGTGTCAATCGATAGTGGTGATTACTTCGATTAGTGACGACTGTAACAGTGGTGAGTGACGTCATCATTTTTATATATCACCCAGAAGGTCTCTCAGAATTATAGTATTCACTTTAAGATAAGATTCATGTATTATATAATTCAGTCTACGCGAAAGTCATCGATCCGTCGGACATGTCCGTTGAAATTGCCGCCGGTCCGACGGTAAACCGGAAGTCGCCGGACCGAATGCCCGACTATAAAATAAAATTAAAAAAAATAAAATTGTTTTGCTTTTTTATTCTAAGCTTCAATGAAATCACATTCCTTTGGTACTATGATTCTTGCATTTTGTACTATTCAGGGGCGATAATACGTTATATTGCTGGGTTAAACAGAAGCATCAGTTCCCTCCCTTGAGTTGTCTATAGCGGAAAGTGGAGAACAAGATACCAGACTGGCACCAGATTGGCACCAGACTGGCCACAAATATAATACGTCCCGATTCACAAGTCACAGATCAGGAGATAGACTGGCCAAAACAACATAATAGCTGTTAGACTGGTCACAATTACAATAAGTCCCATTTCTTGCACTAGTGTCACAGACCAGGATCTAGACATATGAGACACGACATGCGATTTTTACCTTGTATATCTGTATTTCAAATATGTGACTCCGTTTTCAAAATTTACAATAATTTTCGTAAATTACGTTGAAAGTGGACAATATTTTCAGAGTGTATGCGGAATTATATCCGCATGTACTCTGAAAATGTTGTCAACTTTTGACTTCATTTATGAAAAATATTGCAAATTTTGAAAACGGAGTCACAGATCAGGCCCAAGACGATTCTGTACCTTCGGACATCCGCGTAATTTCATAAAATATGTTTATTAAATTTACAATAAATGACGTCCTAAATGGCGACAATATTTTCAGAGTACATGCGGAATTATATCAATTCGGAATATGTACGACTAAAATGTTCGTAAATGCAAAATTATGAAAGTCCGTACATTTGGCATTAACTTTGTTTTCAGTAATTATTGGATTTACATTTATTGAGCATAGCAATAAATGTAAATCCATCAAATGAAATTTCCAGACGATCCTAAATTTGCACTTACGAACATTTTACTCGTACGAAGTTTAGTGAAACGGCCCCCAGGCCCTAGACGGGCCACAATAAGCAATACTGATATGCTCCGGCATATTTAGGTAACTTACCTGGATTATTTAGTTACAGACCACGCTGAATGAACTTTCATTTTCAAAACACAGCTTGTAGAATATCAACGTTATTTATTTGTGCTGCTTTGACAAGACGTGAAATGAAAACATACGTGATATGATCTGGAATTGTACCCACAGACCAAGCACGCATGTCTGTCGGTTCTTATCCAGCTCCACGTGTTGTCTTCAATTCACGCACCTGTCTGTCAAATCCAGAATCCAACATTGTCGAACATTTTAACTTGCTATGTTAACATGTGTACACAATGTCACTTAGACTATAATCTGACGTAGGTTGTAAGCTCTCGTTTCGCTAAATAACTTTATCCAACAATCCCTGTAGCCGCTATTGTGGTCGAAAATGTAACTTTTCTGTCAGTGCCTAACATTTTGATCTTACTGTCCGCCATTTGATTCCTGAATTGTGGGATTGTTTGCCTTTGTAAATCTACGTAAAGGAGTTTATCATGCCGCTAAAGATTAAGCGTACACACGATTACATTGTTCTAGTACATATTTCATATACTATTTATCAATTGTGTTTTTCATGCCCTGACGGAGTGTTATCTGTCAGTATCCGTTGTTTATTTGATAAAATTGAATGACACATTCGTATCTGCTGACGTCACTAAGAACATAATCTGTGATGTCATTTTCATAATTTGATGTCATTTCCGGCTCGTGCATTGTTGGCCAAATGGCCAATTTCTATCCAAGTGGCCCATTATTGGTCAAATGGCCAACATTTGGCCAAGTGGCCAATTCTTGGCCAGTGACCCGTTTTTGGCCAAATGACCATTATTGGGCCAGAATGGCCAATATTGGGCCAGAAAGGCCAATATTTGGCCAAGCGACCAATTTTTGGCCACTGTGACCATGCATGGGTATATAAGGCGTGCGAAATCTGCCATTCGACACTCTGGCACAATCTTACAGATAACACCTCCAAGTTAAAACTGGTGCAAAAATGAGGTCTTTAGAATTACATATAAGCTAATAATAAGCATTGTACAGTTCTCATAGCAAGAACAATTAATTATTTTAGTATAAATTGATCTTGCCAGAGTCATTTGGACATTTTTGTGAATATTTCAACTACGTCATTTGAACCGTCACTTGGAGTAATATAAATAAATTGTTAAAGTTGAATTTATCTAATCTATTATCTGTTCCCAGGACTGTCAGACCAGCAGCTACACCCGTGTTCCCGTACATACAGACATGCAGCGTCTAGTCCAGATCTGAGAGACACAGGTTGCAGGCTACACAGATCTACTGATTGGCAACTGTAGGCAGACGCTACCACATTTGTCGGTCAATCAGTCATCTATAGTCCGCAACGCGTGTTAGATGATACTGGATAGTATACGCACAGCAAGGGTTTGGAACAGCGTGCAGGAGCTGGCAGCAACACACGTAGCATAGACAGGGTCTATGCGGGGTCATATATACGCATAACAACCGGCGCGTAACAATACATCCTTTTAATTATGGATATTCACATACCAGGACATAGGCTGACTGTTCATACATGTGAGCAAGGTGATAGTTGATTGCTAATTTAGCATTCACGCGTAAAGGCGGCGCCAGACACTGGATTGATAAATAAATATGTGCCTGTGACTGACTGGGGAAATGGGGCTTATGTCATGTGTGACCAGTCTATCTCCGAGTCTGGGAGTAAAATATACCAGCCTGATAATGACTTATGTTGTTGGTATGAAACATGAAGGGTGTGTATAATTGATTGGTTCGCCAACCGTGCAGACTGTGATCAGATTGCGCGAATGCACTGCTCGCAAATGGAATAAACCTTATTTCTCCAGTCAAATCCTCATGTGGCTGTGACTGGTGAAATGGGGCTTATGGGATTTATGTAGTAGGAATAGCGTAGCTCCTGATAAAATATCGCATTCATGTAGCCTGATAACAATCTACATTGCTTGTTAGCAGCATAACGGATGTATCATTGCTGGAATGGCGATCAGTGCAGATCCTGATCAGGACTGTGCGATGCACAGGCTGATCAGGATCTACACTGGCCAGTAAACCATAAAGCCCCATTTATCCACTCACAGCCACAGTTATAGATATTCATGACATCGGATACTGTGATGCTATGGTTATATGTAGTTGATCCTTAAACGGCGACATCATAAGACGTGCTAAGAGACTACTGCCGGGTTTTTCTGTCGACAAACCTTTTGCTATTAAAGACATTAAATCTAAAAAATATTTAAATGTAAGTACTTTTTCACCAATAACAAAAATTCACTCTTCCCAAAATTGTTTGTTTGGTGAAATAAAATATTGATTTAATAGCGAAGACAATAGGAGAAAGAGGTGGGACGGAGGAGTAAACAAGAGGGCCATGATGGCCCTATTTCGCTCACCTGACTCCATGAACACCAGAGGAGAATGTAACAATGAGTTCATATGTGTTTTAAAAAAATTGTGCTATTTTAGATGGCGGTCATCTTGGATTAAGCGATGACTCTCATTTTACCAAATCTTAAAATGCTTCACCCAAGCATCTTAACTTACTATGAAGTTTGGCCAGCATCGGCCATGTGGTTCCTGAGAAAAAGACGTTCTAAATCTCGAATAAATGGACCTTTTGGAGGCCATCATGGATGACATAATCATCTGATTCCGACAAATATTGCACTAGAGCAATCGCCTCATCGATACCTTAAATGTGATATATGACATCAGCATATTTGGTCAAAAATAAAATTTGACCCCACGGGCCACGCCCATTTTTGATCCCAGGGTCACCATTTTAACACCTTTGAAAGAGCATTCTTCGTCGATCATTCCTACCAAGTTTCGTCGAAATCCGGCTGGCAGTTCATGAGAAGAAGATTTTTTAAGAATTTGTGATATGTTTAGACGGCGGCCATCTTGGATTAGCGACGACCTCCGTTTTAACAAATCTGAAAAGGCTTCACCCATTGACCATAACTGTGAAGTTTGGCCATCATGGGCCAAGCGATTCGTGTGAAGAAGAATTTTGACATCTCTAATAAAAGAACGAACTCTTGACCTTTCAGTGGCCATCTTGGATGAAATGACCATCCAATTTCGACAAAAAAATGTACCACAGCGATCGCCTCTTTGATACCTTCGATTTGATATAACAAAAATAAAATTTGACACCAATTTGACCCCACGGGTCACGCCCATTTTCCATCCCAGGGTCACCATTTTAACAACTTTGAAAGAGTATTGTACATCGATCATTTCTACCAAGTTTTGTCGAAATCCGGTTGGCGGTTCTTGAGAAGAAGATTTTTGAAGAATTTGTGCTATTTTTGGACGGCAGCCATCTTGGATTACGTAATGATGTAATTTTAACAATTTTGTTATCCCCCTACCTAAGGACCATGACCATGAAGTTTGGTGACTAGAGGCCCAATGGTTACCGAGGAGAAGACATTTGAAAATGTCCACGGACGGACGAGCTCAGGTGAGCTAAAGAACGAAAACTTTGAAAATTGACTCCGAAACCTGAGAGCTTGGAAATGATGTAACTAAGAAAACAAAAGTTAGATTTTGCAAATCGGTCCACAAATAAAAATATCTATATTCCCATAGGAAAATCTTTTTTTTTTGCCAATAAAATCAAAATTTTACGAAATTTCATCAAAACAATTTTTTTTGGGGGAGGGAGGGTGACTTTTTTGTTATTTTCATATGCAAATGAGGCATGATATTTTTTAATTATTTATACTATTAATTGAATGCGTCACCAGAAAAAATAATATTTCCGAAAGATTATAAAGTATGATCATTGCACATCAAAAAATAAATACAGAGAATAAATAGCAATGCCAGTTAACATTTTAAGGAAACACGGTTATCGCCCCTGATATCAGTGTGGAAAGTTACTCATATAAAATGTATAATAATTCCAATCAATACGTGGGGTAATGGTGAATGAATGTTTATTTTGCCAGAAAATGTCTCAGATGATGTCTCTGATATAAAGAACATGTTGTGCCTACTGAGTGGGCATGTACATTTAACATGGGGGAAAGGAGGTAGAGGAGATGTGGGAGGAGTACAAAAAACGAAAACTTTTGGAAATGGACTCCGAAACCTGGCTAGATAGATTGGAAAGGATCTAACTAAGAAAACAAAAGTTAAATTTGGAAAATCAGTCCACTATTTCTGAAATTAGAAAAAGTTCCCCACTCTATGAATGTGTCTATGGGGATTTAACATGGGGACATTGTTTTTTCGTAAAAAAATCAATATTGAACCAAATTTTACAAAATATAAAGAAAGCACATTCTTAAATATTTATAAAATTTAGCAATATGAAAAAAATATTGTTTTTGCATTGTTTATATAGCCGTAAAATTTGAGCAACTTTCGTGAAACAGACAGTAGTATCTGACGAGTCGTCTGAGAATCTGGGGGCCGTTTCACTAAACTTCGTACGACAAAAATGTTCGTAAATGCAAAATTATGATAGTCAATATAGGAGGAGTAAAAAAAACCAAAACTTTTGGAAATGGACTCCGAAATCTGTCTAGATAGATTGGAAAGGATCTAACTAAGAAAACAAAAGTTAAATTTGGAAAATCGGCCCACTATTTCTGAAATTAGAAAAAAATCCCCACTCTGTGAAGATGTCTACGAGGATTTAACATGGGGAAATTGTTTTTTCGTAATAAAATCACTATTGCACCAAATTTCACAAAATATAAAGAAAGCTCATTCTTAAATACATGTATTTATAAAATTTAGCAGTATGAAAAAAATATTGTTATTGCATTGTTTATATAGCCGTAAAATGTGGGCGGCTTTCGTGAAACAGACAGTAGTTTCTGTCGAGTCGCCTGAAAAGCAGTTCCTTTAATAGTGTACAAGTCAGTGACTAGGACATACATGCGTAACTATGTTAACTAGAGATATTATAATCATGGTAGGCGTGTGTTTTGTTTACGTATGTATCCCGGCAACGGAACAATTCGCGTCTCTATTCCGAACCGACACTGCCAACATCGATGACGTAACAGACGTTCTAACACGAACAGTTAACGTCACTTCCGTAATTGCGTGCGCATACGTATGTGAAGCGACAGTGGATGTGGCTTGCCGGTCGTTGCTATACAACACAAACACGGGGGCGTGTCATACATACAGCGCCATCTATTGGGATAATCCACCAGGAACGACAACTCCGCCATGAGTTTATTGTATCACAGGTTTGTACAATTGTGGATCTATTTAAATAATGTTATTACTTACAATGTAATACACATTGTTTTAAAGTCACTATTTTTATTAAATTTTCGACCACATGGCCGTTATCAAAATAGTGTGAAACTGTATTGGTAGTCCTATCTGACCGGATGTTATGAGCCGGACGTCATGACGTCGCGCGAGCCCAAGCCATACGTATACAGTGAAACATCTCTAAACCGGACACCCTGGGACGTCCCCAGGGTGTCCGTCTTAGAGAGGTTTCACTGTAAATCAGGCATTTGATCATTCTGAGACATATTTATGTGATATGCGATCATGAACAGACGTTATCACCCGAGATAAATGACAGAGAAACTCATCAAAAATAAAATCAAATGCGTTTTATTGGTGTCCGGTTTAGAGAGGTTCCACTGTATGTATATTTATTATATACGTACTTTCGTTTCCCATTTAAACACAATGCAACGCAAGACGTCAATATTCTTCCATATTGACGTCTCGTGAGTTCATATTGGTCAGTGCCGGAACTAGACTTCACCTAGCAAAGTAGTTATTTCTAAATCACCACTATTTATATTTTGCATATTTGTTGAAGCGCATATACATTTAGAATGGTGTACGTATATACTAAAAAGGTTATTTGATTTGTAAGTGTATATATGCCATATGCCACTCGTTTAGCAGCGCAACAATATTGCGCTCCTAAAGTCCTGCAATATCGCACGCACGCTGTAACATACATCCACATACAAATCAAATTACCTATAATTTACGGAGCCCCGCAGGGGACATGGATTTTTTTATTAATTCGTTCCCACGAAATAACAATTAGTTCCCTCAATTTAACAATTAGTTCCCTCGAATTAACAATTCGTTCCCACGATATAACAATTCGTTCCCTCGAAGTAACAATTTGTTCCCACGATATAACAATTCGTTCCCACGAATTAACAATTCGTTCCCGTGGGAACGAATTGTTATTTCGTGGGAACGAATTAATAAAAAAAATCTACGTCACCTGCGGGGTTCCGTAATAATTATACTTCTGACATAGATAAGGAATACAGAATAGTGATATACACCGGGGACTGCGAATACGCCGGAACTCGTGCAAACGTCTGGATAGCCCTGCATGGCCACCTGGGAAACAGCACGGAGACTCATCTCAGGATCGAACCAGAGAACTATTTCGGGATTTCAGCGTAAGGAACCGGGGATATTATATAAATAGTGCCCTTTGTTGAGGGGAATATTGGGGTTTATCTCCCCGAGGAAGCAATATCTCCCAAGGCGATAAATAATCCACAATATTCCCCTCAACAAAGGGCACTATTTAATTTATTATACCGAATTATATAATGTTGATGGCATGTACAATGTTAAATAATAGACATACACATTGGAGATCGCGCATTTTGAAATTACAATGGTGTCCGCTAATTCTGTGGACATACATTGTAAGCCTTTACAGACGAATGTTTGTGTCATCACCATGCACATATTCAGTACAAATTTCCTAACGCTTCATTGTAGCTCAAAACATCTGCGTAGGTAAAACGTCATATAGTTATGACGTAAGTAAAGACGTAATGTATGAGATATATGACATCACCACTGCGTGTTTGCAACGTCAAATTCCTTCAGTACATGTATTAAACAAATGCAGCTAGTGTCTTTTCGGATATATTCTGCGAATGTAAGTTGGACCTGTAATATGTCGGAGAAATATTCAAACACAAATATTGCCCATTTCTTTGAATATTGTATTAAATGTACATGCCCACTCAGTAGGCACAAAATGTTCTTTATATTAGATACATCATATGAGACATTTTCTGGCAAAATAAACATTTATTCACCATTACTCCACGTATTGATTGGCATTATTATACATTTTATATCCGACGTAAATTTTCACTCTGATATGGGGCGATAACCGTGTTTCCTTAAATGTTAAAGGACATTACTATGTATCCTCTGTATTTATTTTTGATGTGCAATGATCATACTTTAGAATCTCTCCAAAATATTACTTTTTTTCAAGTGACGCATTTAATTCGTATAAATAATTACAAAATATTATGCCTCATTTGCATATGAACATATCCTGATACCACCGCGCGTCACTATCATTAAAATAAATATATACTAAATGAGCATATCTGTATAGCGGGCACTCATAAGTTTTAAAACTGGTGGAATAGTGACACACGTGTACACTTATTTAATTCATATAAAGAACATTTTGTGCCTACAGAGTGGGCATGTACCTTTATTCTCTGACAATTCCCCCGGGAAAAACCTTATAAAAACGCAACACTCACTTATATTTAGCATTTAATCAAGCAAAATACATCATTGTATAGTATTTTAGACAAGCAGGCGACGCGACATTTGAGAAACACACATTTTTTACTATAAACACATCCAATCCTATAACCTGTCCTAAATAACTACACAATTAAATCAATTCCTACCATATTACCATTGCGACAAAAATACGTGTCGCTCTAGTGTCGGTCAACACTTGAATGACAAGATTCCGCCAGTGGTCACACCTAGTGACCACGCTTGGCGCGAAAACACGCACGACTGCACACAAGCAAGCGTGTTACCATCAATCAATATTCTTAGCATTGTACAAGGTTGTCCCGTCGACCGCCAGAGAAAAATAATTTATTTCTAATTCACTACGTTCAAACGACATAAATTTTATTTCTCTGGCAATTCCCCCGGGAACAACCTTATACAAACGCAACACTCACTTATATTTAGCATTTAATCAAGCAAAATACATCATTGTATAGTACTTTAGACAAGCAGGCGACGCGACATTTGAATCGAAAGAACGGGGAAAAGTTGATATTCTCTGTAAAGATATAATTTATAGACCCAAGCTTTATGACACATTAATCTTATAGAGCATTACTTTAAATGCATATTGTTCTGTAGAACATAACACCGTTTAATACGTGGTATTATCAGACTTAAAACAATATTGCTAAAAAAGTCCATTTTTATTAAATATATAATTTGGATAATATACCTTGCAAATTAATTACACATGTATCTATGTCTAGAATATACATATGCACAAATATAAGTAAAAAACACACTTACATGCATATATCGATATACAGATACATACATGTATGTACAAACGATATCCTATAAAACAAAATAACGTCTTGTCATGGCGAAACCTTCAGATAAAACTCTCTGAATTTGATACCAGGCAATTGTCAAAACCATTTCAACGGACATAACACTATACAACTTCGCAAAAACCACCCCAAGCACATGTGCATGTCAGTTTTGCTTTCGCAGTAAACATTGGCATATAACATTGATGAAACACAATATCACATCTAACAACTAGCAATTTTTGTTTCTGAGAAACCATGAATACTGTAAAAATTCTGTCATCCTGGTCGGACTGAGTGCCCCTGATCTGAGTTACAAAGCCCCAGAGTGCCTGTCATGATACACCTGTACTCCTGAAATACGTTTGGATGGATTACTGGACATATTATGCCACCCTGGAGACTTTCCATGACCTTTAGCCAGTGACTGTTCATTGACTGTTGTTTGGCCACTGTGACCATGCATGGGTATATAAGGCGTGCGAAATCTGCCATTCGACAATCTGAAACAATTCTACAGATAACACGTCCACGTTAAAACTGGTGCGAAAATGAGGTCCTTAGAATTACATGTAAGCTAATAATAAGCATTGTACAGTTCTCATAGCACTAACAATTAATTATTTTAGTATAAATTGATCTTGCCAGAGTCATTTGGACATTTTTGTGAATATTTCAACTACGTCATTTGAACCGTCACTTGGAGTAATATAAATAAATTGTTAAAGTGGAATGTATCTAATCTAGTATCTGTTCACTGGACTGTCAAACCAGCAGCTACACCAGTGTTCCCGTACATACAGACATGCAGCGTCTAGTCCAGATCTGAGAGACACAGGTTGCAGGCTACACAGATCTACTGATTGGCAACTATAGCCCTGTCCGATAAGGGGATGTTATCTCCCTTAGCGAAATTACGGTTCCTGATTTCCCGCAATGCACCGCTCTTCCGGATGGCAACACTCGTTGTTGACAATGGCGGAGAATAAAGAGCCCAGCGAAGCATTAAGTTTTAACCCAGACACTTCAAAGGTTAACGACCTGAAGCGGTTTTTACGCGACCACGGCCAGCATGTCACCGAACAAAGGGCGTCCTTGTCACGAGGGCTAAAGGTGTACTTGAGTTAGGTCTGACTTCTTCGAACGAGATTCGAGAAAACGAAACCGAAAGTGCACGTGTTAGAAATTTGGAAAGATTCGTGACGCCACTCGTGAAGATATTCCGAACCCGGAGATTTTAAAAAGCAACTGGACGGGAGATGTTGTCGCGATACCAGAATTCAGACACGGAGAAACTTATAATTACCTGGTGTTGAGCAATCAGCGTACATTTGACTCTGGACGTATGAAAGCCAAGCGGCAATTAAAAGCAAAGGTTTTTTACGAGGACGGCCATGTGCATCGTGTTGTTTACCACGAAATAACAGCAAAATGTTCCCACTGTTACGTGAAAGCACGCGTCATTCCATCCATCCCTACAGAGAAGGAAAACAAGAAGCCTGATTACACAACATGGGTTTGCTGAGCAAAGTTTCTGGACGAGTCCATGCAGCAGGCTGCAGTTGTAGCGCTGGGTAAATATTAAAATATTCAACACGTTTTTTTTTTTACTTTTTCTCATATTTTACCATGTTGAACAGGTCCACAACATTATAAATAAAGAGCCAAATTTATTCATTATTTCTAAAAAAATTTAAAACCTGGGCCAGCAACTAATTCTGCATTACATGTAGATCTATGTCATGTTGCAGGCTGACCAACTGCCCAGAACTTTCCGGGCAAGCCCGGAATTGTCTATCTCAGCATGAATGCCCGCAAATGGAAATGGATGCCCGGAATTTTCAGATAGTTATAAAATAAAGTAGCCATTGTAAGCTGAAAGATTACTGTACCAAATGTACTTGTAGTTCAGGAATATTAGTGGAAACATATACCTTTCAATAAATTTTCCACACTATTTGTTATTTTCTTGGAATTTACTTCTAACTTAGTATGTTCATGCTTAAATTGCTTATATTTTGTCGTTCGTTCAGCTTAATTTGCTTTATGCCTTGTTATTTTATATTTTGTTTACTTTTGTCGTTCCGCGTTTAATTTTGATATTTCTTTTTAAATTGCCTGGAATTTTCATGGAAATTGGTTGGTCACCCTTATGTTGGTCAACATATTGTATATTTCAGGGAAGCGAGTCGTGTAATCATGTGGCAGCCCTCCTCTATGCATTGGTTTGACATCACCGAAAAGAAAGCGGATGGGTTAACTGCCAGTACATCTAGCCAGTGTAAGTGGATTAAACCGAGGAAACGGAAAACTCAGCCCAAAGAAATCACAAGAGATTGTATTTAAAAAACAAAAAGTCATGGAACATCCCGTTACAACCTTGAAATCAAACAAATCAAAAAAAGCAAATGTTATTAGTGTTGAACCAGTGGATGTCGCTAAGTTTAGTGAAAAATTGAAATCTGTAAACCCGCATGCAGCATTTTTGCTTAGTTCTGAAAGCGCTGAATTGAAAACCACTGACACAGAGCCAAATCTGATATTCACGCAAATTGATGTCATGTATGCAGATAATATTGATTTGAAAAGTCCTGCATGTGAAGAAAAATTAAATAACTTTGTCGAGCAGCTTGTTACCAAATTTGATAAAAATGTATGTACTGATATTGAAAATAAAACCAGAGGTCAAGGGAAAAATACTAATTGGATCGAAACGAGGAAAGGTAGGATTACAAGTTTCCTAATTTTGGACTTGTATGCAAGAAGAAACTAGATACGCCACCAGAATCCACAATAAAGACAGTATTAGGGTATCGCGAATTCCGGGCTCCAGCAACAGAATGGGGTAAACGCCATGAGCCCGCTGCCCGCAGAGTGTATGCTAGAGAGATGAAGTCAACTCATAAAGACGTGCAAGTTACCACCTCTGGGCTCATTGTAGATCCCAAGCTACCACATCTTGGTAGTAGCCCTGATGGCCTAGTAACGTGTGACCATTGTAGTGACAGCCAAGGTTTGCTTGAAATAAAATGTCCCTACAAGTACAGAAACATGTCCCCCGTAGATGCAGCAAAGGACCCAATGTTTTGTTCTGCAGTCGTGGACGGAAAACTAAAACTGAAACTTAACCATAATTACTATTACCAAGTTCAAGGTCAACTTGGAATATCTAAACGAAAGTGGTGTGACTTTTACATCTGGACTCTACATGGAACATCTGTAGAACGGATTCATTTCGATGAAAGTTTTTGGTCTGACATGGTAGAGAAATTGACTTGTTTCTACAAGGGGTACATTGTTCCAGAGTTGTTCAGCAACCGCGTTAAAAGAGAAAAAGACCCTTAGCCTGGAGTAAATAACTGTACCATGTACATTCTATATTAGTGCGACATAGGTCCTCCTGATCAGACTGCACGGATGAGCAGGCTGATCTGGGGCTATGCTGACTGCAAACACAAAGTTGTAGGGTTTTTTTTTGCTCGTTATGCATTGTGCATACTGATCCCTATGGAAAGCCGAATCTACATAAACTCAAATAATTAGTGCTAGCTTCAAAAAATTAGTGCTAGCACTAATTCAATTAGTGCTAGCTCTATTACACTTTAAATAATTAAAGCTAGCACTAATTCAATTAGTGCTAGCTTTAAATAATTAATGCTAGCACTTATTGAATTAGTGCTAGCACCAATTTAATTCGAGCTAGTACTAATTATTTAAAGCTAGCACTAAATATTTGAGTTTATGTAGATTCGGCGTTCCATAGATCCCCAGTGTGAAATTGTAAGTAAATATTTCCGTCAAGATTACAATTAAGTATAATCACTGGGAAGTGTATAATATTGAATATCAGATATTAAATGATCAATTGATTAAAACATATTGTTTCGTATGCACTTAAATATTTGATTTATCACTGTATAACATTATTGTGACAAGCCATCTGATCACGATTTACACTGTTTGTAGTACACAAACAACTGATTTTCAGAAGCGCCCTTCTCTGATTAATGCAAAAGTCTGGAAATCGTTATGCATTAGTCCATGTGAGACATGTGGATCTACACTGTTTACTAATATTTTCAATTTTTTATAAACACAACCTTTCTGATCAATGGAATAGTCTGCAACTCAGCATAGATTAATGTGAGATACTTGGGAGTGAAAGGGTCAAGTACCCACACCTGGCTAGGTATACATGGTATATGGTTGTGTAAATCTGGGCCATGAAATATAGTGTAGATCTATATGTGGCCGTGACTGGAGAAATGGGGCTTATGGGATTTTTAAAATGGTGCCTATGGGATTTGTGAGAAGCATGGCAGATGTTTCACGGACTGAATGCCGAACAGTGTAGGCCCTGATCAGACTGTGCGGATGCGCAGGCTGATCTGGGGCTACACTGGTCGCACAGCCCATAAGCCCCATTTCTTAAGTCAAGGCCACATATGTAGATCATACTGAGGTCCGGCCGTGGCATCAGGATCATTAGAATCATTGTGACCTTCACTTAATGAACTTTAAGTGCAGTGAATTTGTATCTTACGGCTCAGCGACTTGTATCTTCGAGTCATTTTAGAACCAGCAATACACCTCCATTTGGGAGAAATGTAAAATCCATCTCTGAATTTACAATATCATAATCTTGTGGAAAATACCCATACTACACCAAGATCACTCAGCCCGTCAGCCGCATTCTCCTTTTTGTCAGCTCTTATGAGGCACAATTCTATTCTAGGAATGAGAAGCAGCAGCTGATTCCCGCCATTGCTCTTCTAGTCTACTTACATGTAGGCCGGTCTAGACAGGAAAGAAGTGCATATATTCATTGTCTACACTTTTTACTCTTTTAAGAGAAATGTTACAACATATAACAAAAACAATGGAGCCAGTGAAAAAAGAAATGCTGTAAATTTCGCTGAAGTGGTCTATGTCGCGCTTGGTACTACAGGAACAGACCCTGGAATCTGCCTCGACTATTTTTGTGAAAGATCCCAAATTCACAGAGTGCGTAATGGTCGTTGCATACATGTACTTGAAAACCGACAGATAACATCACTTTTTGCTACATTGGACTTAATGAAATTTCACAGTACACAGTCATCTGGCTGTAAAATAAGCATGGATATCGATCAATAAACATGTGACGTGTTGACGTCATTTCTAGAAATTTATGTCAGGGTATGTTTGTGTAGTACCATGTGTGACATAGACCACTTCAGCATAAATTTCCATGTTTGACGTCCCATATTTGTCTTTGCACAGAGACTTAGATTTCTTACATTTGTCGGTCAATCAGTCATCTATAGCCAGCAACGCGTGTTAGAGGATACTGGGTAGTATACGCACAACAAGGGTTTGGTACAGCGTGCAGGGCAGCAACGCACGTAGCATAGACAGGGTCTATGCGGGGTCATATTATATACGCACCACTACCGGCGCGTAACGATTCATCCTTTTAAACATCCTTTTAATTATGGATATTCACATACCAGGACATAGGCTGACTGTTCATAAATGTGAGCACTACGATTTGATGATAGTTGATGGCTAATTGAGCATTCAGGCGTAAAGGCGGCGCCAGCCACTGGATTAATAAATAAATATGTGCCTGTGACTCACTGCGGAAATGGGGCTAATGTCAAGTGTGACCAGTCTATCTCCGAGTCTGGGAGTAACATATGCCAGCCTGATAATGACTTATGTTGTTGGTATGAAACATGAAGGGTGTGTATAATTGATTGGTTCGCCAAACGTGCAGACCGTGATCAGATTGCGCGAATGCACTTCTGGCAAATGGAATAAGCCTTATTTCTCCAGTCAAATCCTCATGTGGCTGTGACTGGTGAAATGGGGCTTATGGGATTTGTGTAGCAGGAATAGCGTAGTTCCTGATAAAATATCGCATTCCTGTAGCCTGATAACAATCTACATTGCTTGTTAGCAGCATAACGGATGTATCATTGCTGGAATGACGATCAGTGCAGATCCTGATCAGACTGTGCGGATGCACAGGCTGATCAGGATCTACACTGGCCAGTAAACCATAAAGCCCCATTTATCCACTCACAGCTACATGTTTATATATCCATGGCATCGGATAGTGTGATGCTATGGTTATAATGTAGTTGATCCTTAAACGGCGACATCATAAGACGTGCTAAGAGACTACTGCCGGGTTTTCCTGTCGACAAACTCTTTGCTATTAAACACATTAAATCTAAAAAATATTTAAATGTAAGTACTTTTTCACCAATAACAAAAATTCACTCTTCCCAAAATGGTTTGTTTGGTGAAATAAAATATTGATTTAATAGCGAAAACAATAGGAGAAAGAGGTGGGACAGATGAGTAAACAAGAGGGCCATGATGGCCCTAATTCGCTCACCTGACTCCATGAACACCAGAGGAGAATGTGACATTGAGTTCATATGTGCTTTAACAAAAATTGTGCTGTTTTAGATGGCGGTCATCTTGGATTAAGCGATGACTCTCATTTTACCAAATCTGAAAATGCTTCACCCAAGGATCTTAACATACTATGAAGTTTGGCCAGCATCGGCCATGTGGTTCCTGAGAAAAAAACGTTCAAAATCTCGAATAAATGGACGTTTTGGAGGCCATCATGGATGACATAATCATCTGATTCCGACAAATATTGCACTAGAGCAATCGCCTCATCGATACCTTCAATTTGATATATGACATGAGCATATTTGGTCAAAAATAAAATTTGACCCCACGGGCCACGCCCATTTTTGATCCCAGGGTCACCATTTTAACACCTTTGAAAGAACATTCCACGTCGATCATTCCTACCAAGTTTCGTCGAAATGGACCATAACTGTGAAGTTTGGCCATCATGGGCCAAGCGATTCGTGTGAAGAATAATTTTGAAATCTCTAATAAAAGAACGAACTTTTGACCTTTCAGTGGCCATCTTGGATGAAATGACCATCCAATTTCGACAAAAAAATGTACCAGAGCGATCGCCTCTTTGATACCTTCGATTTGATATAACAAAAATAAAATTTGACCCCAATTTGACCCCACGGGCCACGCCTATTTTCCACCAAAGGGTCACCATTTTAACAACTTTGAAAGAGCATTGTACATCGATCATTTCTACCAAGTTTTGTCGAAATCCGGTTAGCGGTTCTTGAGAAGAAGATTTTTGATGAATTTGTGCTATTTTTTAACCGCAGCCATCTTGGATTACGTAATGACGTCATTTTAACAATTTTGTTATCCCCATACCTAAGGACCATGACCATGAAGTTTGGTGACTATAGGCCCAATGGTTACCGAGGAGAGGACATTTGAAAATGTTCACGGACGGACGACGGACGACGGACGACGGCGGACGACGGACACATTGCGGTAACAATAGCTCACATGAGCTTCGCTCAGGTGAGCTAAGAAACGAAAACTTTGAAAATTGACTCCGAAACCTGAGAGCTTGGAAATGATGTAACTAAGAAAAGTTAGATTTTGCAAATCGGTCCACAAATAAAGATATCTATATTCCCATAGGAAATTTTATTTTTTTCGCAATATAATCAAAATTTTACGGAATTTCATCAAAATAATTTTGTTATTTTCATATGCAAATGAGGCATGATATTTTTTAATTATTTATACTATTAATTGAATGCGTCACCAGAAAAAATAATATTTCCGACAGATTACAAAGTATGATCATTTCACATTAAAAAATAAATACAGAGAATAAATAGCAATGTCAGTTAACATTTTAAGGAAACACGGTTATCGCCCCTGATATCAGTGTGGAAATTTACTTCTCATATAAAATGTATAATAATTCCAATCAATACGTGGGGTAATGGTGAATGAATGTTTATTTTGCCAGAAAATGTCTCAGATGATGTCTCTGATATAAAGAACAGTATGTGCCTACTGAGTGGGCACGTACCTTTAACATGGGGGGAAAGGAGGTAGAGGAGCTGTGGGAGGAGTAAACAAACGATTTTGTTTAAAGTGACTCCGAAACCTGGCTAGATATATTGGAAAGGATCTAAGTAAGATCTAACTAAGAAAACAAAAGTTAAATTTGGAAAATCTGTCCACTATTTCTGAAATTAGAAAAAAAATCCACACTCTGTGAAGATGTCTACGGGGATTTAACATGGGGAAATTGTGTTTTCGTAATAAAATCAATATTGCACCAAATTTCACAAAATATAAAGAAAGTTCATTCTTAAATACATGTATTTATAAAATTTAGCAGTATGAACAATATATTGTTATTGCATTGTTTATATAGCCGTAAAATGTGGGCGGCTTTCGTGAAACAGTCAGTAGTCTCTGTCGAGTCGTCTGAAAAGCAGTTCCTTTAATAGTGTACAAGTCAGTGACTAGGACATACATGCGTAACTATGGTAACTAGAGGGATTATAATCATGGTAAGCGTGTGTTTTGTTTACGTATGTATCCCGGCAACGGAACAATTCGCGTCTCTATCTCGAACCGACACTGCCAACATCGATGACGTAACAGACGTTCTAATACGAACAGTTAACGTCACTTCCGTAATTGCGTGCGCATACGTATGTGAAGCGACAGTGGACGTGGCTTGCCGGTCGTTGCTATACAACACAGACACAGGGGCGTGTCATACATACAGCGCCATCTATTGGGATAATACACCAGGAACGACAACTCCGACATGGGTTTATTGTATCACAGGTTTGTACAATTGTGGATCTATTTAAATAATGTGATTACTTAAAATGTAATACACATTGTTTCAAAGTCACTATTTTTATTAAATTTTCGACCACATGGCCTTTATCAAAATAGTGTGAAACTGTATTGGCAGTCCTATCGGACAGTAAACCGGATGTTATGAGACGGACGTCATGACGTCGTACGAGCCCAAGCCATACGTGAAACCGCGAAACCACGATACACGCGGTGTATTAAATGTGCTTCCTTCGGAGGTTATTGGAAATTACTGAAATGTAATAGTTTATTGATTTGATCGGTTGATTGATTGATTGAAAGACTTGGCTAACCGGATGTACAAATGAATGAATGGATCCCTTGATCCACTGACCCATTCATATACAGTGAAACCTCTCTAAACCGGACACACTGTGAGGTCCACAGGGTGTCCGGCTTAGAGAGGTTTCACTGTAAATCAGGCATTTGATCATTCCGAGACATGTTTATGTGCTATGCGATCATGAACAGATGTTATCACCACTTAGTTAAATGACCGAGAAACTCATCAAAAATAAGATCACTTGCGTTTTCTTGGTGTCCGGTTTAGAGAGGTTCCACTGCATGTATATTTATTATATACGTACTTTCGTTTCCCATTTAAACACAATGCAACGCAAGACGTCAATATTCTTCCATATTAACGTCTCGTGAGTTCATATTGGTCAGTGCCGGAACTAGACTTCACCTAGCAAAATAGTTCCTTCTAAATCACCACTAATGTGTTTGTTTTATTTATAGTTTGCATATTTTTTGAAGCGCATATAAATTTCGAATGGTGTACGTATATACTAAAAAGGTTATTTGATTTGTAAGTGTATATATGCCACTCGTTTAGCAACGCAACAATATTTCGCTCCTAAAGTCCAGCAATATCGCACTCACGCTGTAACATACATCCACATACAAATCAAATAACCTATAATTTACGGAGCCCCGCAGGGGACATGGATACCTTTTTATTAATTCGTTCCCACGAAATAACAATTAGTTCCCTCAGTTTAACAATTCGTTCCCACGATATAACAATTCGTTCCCTCGAATTAACAATTCGTTCCCACGATATAACAATTCGTTCCCTAGAATTAACAATTCGTTCCCACGATATAACTTCGTTCCCTGGAATTAACAATTTGTTCCCACGATATAACAATTCGTTCCAACGAATTAACAATTCGTTCCCGTGGGAACGAATTGTTATTTCGTGGAACGAATTGCTAAATTGAGGGAACGAATTGTTATTTCGTGGGAACGAATTAATAAAAAAGAAATCTACGTCCCCTGCGGGGTTCAGTAATAATTATACTTCTGACATAGATACAGAATACAGAATAGTGATACACACCGGGGAACGCGAATACGCCGGAACTCGTGCAAACGTCTGGATAACCCTGCATGGCCACCTGGGAAACAGCGCGGAGACTCATCTCAGGATCGAACCTAAAAACGTCTTCGAGAGAGCAGCGTAAGGAGCCGGGGATATTTTAAGTTCGTCCAATTGTGATCGTTCACCGATCTAAAAAACACATTTTTTGTCTAATTTCTTTCATTATCTGGAACAGGGTCAATGCACCATCTTCCTTAATACAAGCACCGAAGCGTCTATGTAAGAACATCTCTGATTGGCTAAACCTAAAAATAATCTGATAGTACGCAAATCATGAATGAAAGTCAATAAAATTAGAAAAAAATGTTTTTTAGATCGGTGAACGATCACAATTGGACGAACTTTGTATTGTTGGAGTTTCTAATGTATATGGTCATGGTGCACGACTTTAGTTTGAGCTGGCGATCAGCTATCGGCCAAATACGACCGATAATCCACGCCGGACGGCCTCCGATTCTGTGTGAGATTCTTTCATATCCAACTTTCGCGGCCATCGTACCTGGACAAAATCCATAGTGACCACATGGTCAATTTCAGCTGACCAATACGTGATGGTCAGTCGGCAATTTCCGTGATGTCGGCTTTTTCCGTAATCTCTCGGAAATCTATAGGTGTCACGTGATGTACGTAATTTTATCGATATGTAAATCGATAATCGATAATCGATAATCGATAATCGATAATCGATAATCGATAATCGATAATCCATGTACATGTAGTGTGGCGATTCCACCATTGACGCACAATACACGTAAACTAGTATGGGTTCCCCTCAATCATCTCTAATCGATACCCAGCCATACTATATCACACACATATAAGCTGATGGGTGCTATAGGAGGCCTCAAATTATAGGTTACCATACCTGCATAGATTCTCCTATATTTGACGCACATTTTTGAGCCTGAATTATACATGCAACATTTATAAAAATTCGGAAATATAAACCAGACCGACGACCTTCGGCCTGCTTCTTTACAGGGCTATATATCCCGGGTATGGAAGGTATTCGAACCAATTCCCACCCTGAAATATGAGCCGAATCGAAAACCATTGACCACTGTGATATTATTTCTAACCATATCAAATAAAGATGAAATTATATTTTAAGTATTGCAAGTTGCAATTATGTCAAAGATAATCAAATAAGACAAAGTCTATGCTGAAATTACAAATTCTGTTTAGTTTGCAGAATATAATTCTACCCTGGTTGTACAAATAAAGTTCAAGGAAGTTTAGTTTGCAGAAATAATCGTTAAACCGCGTAAATAATTACAGATGACCGATGTAATCGTTATATATATTCTCAGACTGGCGAACTTTTTTTAACTTAATATTTCGGGCAATATACATGTAACCTATAGTCTGTTTCACGAAAGCTGCCCAAATTTTACGGCCATATAGACAATTCAAAAACAATATTATTTTCGATAATATTAAATTAAAGGAAAATTTAAGAATGAGCCTTCTTTTTAGTTCGTGAAATTTGGTCAAATATTGATTTTATTACGAAAAATTGATTTGTCTATGGGAATTTAACATGGGGGAAAAAGGTAGAGGAGTTGTGGGAGGAGCTTGGAAATGATCTAACTAAGAAAACAAAAGTTAAATTTTAAAAATCGGTCCAGTATTTCTGAAATTCTAAAAAAATTCCCCATGTTAAATCCCCATAGACATCTTCACGGAGTGAACATGGGGATTTAACATGGGGAAATTTTGTTTTCGCAATAAAATCAATATTTTACAAAATTTCACAAAATAAAAAGTCATTCTTAAATTTTCCTTTTATTTAATATTATCGAAAAAAATATTGTTTTGGAATTGTTTATATAGCCGTAAAAAATGGGCAGGTTTCGTGAAACAGACAGTAATGCAAAACAGCGATTGAAACCAGTGTATACCCAGATCATGCACATTCTGAACGGGGTCTACCCTGGTTGTACAAATATAATTCAATGAGGTTTAGTTTAGTTTGCAGTAAATAATTCGCGATGATTCTGCTTAATTCTCTGGAAATAAAAACAACACATTTCCATTTATTGACAATTTTATAATTTGTGACACTTTCACCAATACTAGAGAGTGTGGAGCGCCGTGGCGTAATGGTTAGTGTGTCGGACTACTGGTCGTGGGTTCGAGCCTGACTAGCGGCGTGCGTTGTGTCCTTGAGCAAGACACTTTATCCACACTGCTCCAGTTCACCCAACTGTAAATGGGTACCGATAATTCGTAGTTGCTCTGTAAATACGAATTACCGGCTTCTCTCAAAAATCTCTACCTCTGTTCTTTCTCCCATTCTTGGGAGACGGCATGCAAGGTCCTAGAGCCAGTGCCGCCGTTAAATATAAGCAAAACAAAAAAAACCAATACTAGTTTCGATAATAGGTGGAAATTTCGTTAATATTGCCGTGAAATCAAGAGAAAACATGCAACGATACAAATAGTTAAAACCAGCGTAAGTAATCATAGTTTGTAAACTAACGTTGTCTGATCCAAGATGTATAATTCCCGTGTATGTAAAAAGGGAATTACGTTAATTATTTCTAACCATATCAAACAAAGATGAACTTATATTAAGTACAGTAGAAAATTGATCTCTCGAACAGGTCTCAAACCTCGACTGAGAATATATATATTTGTTTAATTTTGTTCTCACAATTTTATAATTTTTATCAAAATAGCTATCAACTGATAGACACTTTATACCAACAATAAAACTGTGCGTATTTTTATAATACATGTATATACTGGTGAAACGGGACTTCTAACAAGCGTTATTAGACTACAGGATCGTGCTATTTGATCAGGATCTACAATGGTCACAAATACCATAAGCCCCATTTTCCCTGTAACATGACACATAAGTATACAAAGCAAGTCAATTTGACTTCCAAAAGTTGTAAGTTCCCTTTTGTTTACCAGTGTCCAACATAGCCAGTCAAAACAACAAGTAGCACATGCACATGAAAACCAGCATGGTTGGCATGTTGACTTCCTCACTAATACTGGTCGGTGTTTTAAATGTTTCAATTTCATCAACATATATATGGATAAATGACTAACAACATCGATGGTATCCCACGGATTTTAATTTGAACGTTGAAATAAAACATTATTAGGTAAACATATTTTATGTGGGATTTGCAAACAGGGCATGTTTTCTCGTGCACCTGTCCCCATTTGGAGAAGCGTAATATTGATTTTTTAGATAAACTGGATTAGTTTTTACTGATATTCATGCGCAATCGAGAGAACTTAAAGCCCCTATACGGCTCAAGTTGCCGAATTTGGCCTCCTATTGGGTTTTCACACACACAAATCCAACAGGTTTCTATTTACACACACTTTGAAACTGTTCGCATTCATTTTGGTACAAAAATGAGTTTGTAGTCGATGAAAATATCAATGTTTGTTTGTTGATAAACGAACAGCAGGTGCGTGTTTCAAAGCCCGATCGATTTTCCGATAGACGCTCGGGTCAAATCCTCAACTGCCCGATTCGCGGCCGATGAATTCCGATAGCCGGAGTTTATCGACTCACTTCCGAGCCGAAGCCGTTGGGTTACGGAAATGAAATTGTCAATATTGACAGTTTGCACTGAGTGGTACACAAAACAAGTTTTTGCTGTCTTCACATTGCGATTAAGATGTAAATCTCAAGACTTGAGATGTTTCTATTATTAGTATATGTTAGTTTTGTGTACTAAATCAGTTGCCAAACATGTTTTTGTGTTTGAAAAAATTGTAATACTGAGCCGTTCAGGGCCTTTAATGTCACTCGATTGCGCATGCTATTAAGTTATCTCGATTGCGCATGAATATCAGTAAAAACTAATCAAGTTTATCTTGAGGTTTATCTTCAGGTATAACATTTAAAATATACAAATATTATTTAAAGGAGTACCGATATGATATATTTAAATCCCGTTAATATTGCCCTGAATTTACCGTAATAAAACAATAAAACAATATAGGATAGTTTGTCAAGAGAAACGAGCGATATACAGATTTTCAACCAGTCCCCTGAACTTTGAGTAAACGAGTGTACACTGTATGTCATATTCGTTCAAAACTATTAATATCTTCTGCAGAGCTCCAGATAAGTGTTGTATCTAAAGCGTATTATATCCCCATATTTGAAATTCAATGCGTATTTTACTTTTACAAATGTAATTATTGATTGTATTCCTTATTAAATAGGGAACAAATGATAAAAAATAAAACAAATGTAAAAAAAAAAATCACGTATTTCAACTGCAAAAAACAAACACTGTTTACTTTTTTTGCAGCTCAACTAAAAAATAAAAAAGTTTCAACTGTATACATTATTTTCACTACTGAATTTAAAAATCAATGCGTATTTTCGCATTGCTGTGAGTTTATTTTTGTACTCCCACTTCTGATAATCAATGGCGTATCCGCTACAGTGGGGTCAGCGTTTGTAAGTGCGCACACGAACGAACACGACATGTTGTAAAAAAAAAAAAACAACCTGTCGTGTTCGTTCGTGTGTGCACTTACACCGCTGACCCCACTGTAAAAGTAAGCGCGTAAAATACTCCTTATCTGGGAGCCCTGAGTATTCTCCATCTTTCCTTACAGGGTTTGGGTGATATCTGATTTAGACAACGGGTTGATATACGATCTTGCCGTGCAGGCAATGGCTCGCCACCAACAAAGGGACGGAAAACTCAAACGGGGACCTTGTTTGTTGGCAACGGGAACCTGTGTATAAAAAAAACTTAACTCTGCCATGTTCCGTTAAAGGACCTTTTTCAATGGTGCATGATCACGTGGGGGGGGGTTACAACAACAACAACGTCGCCCACTCCAAAGTAAGTATTATTTGATATTTTCCATACATAATATACATAATAACATCCATGGATCATTAGCATTAACCAATAGAATGCTGGAACCGAATTATGTCGTCTGCTGTTATTTCATATTGATGCCCTTTTCTTCTAGTAAAAACATGGTTTGGCAGCAATTTTAGGGAAAATCATTTCCATTGAAATGATTTCGAAAAGCTTGTCAAACCATGTTTTCATACTAAAAATGGGGAAATTTAAAAACAGCAGGGGGGGGACGACAAAAATATTTCAGCATTTTAAAAAGGGATTGCATATACTAATACAGGCCCCGTAGGCCGGGGGGGGGACGAGCGGTCGTCGAGCCCCCCCCCCCCCCCCCCCTCCCCCCCCACCCCCGACCCCCCCCCGCCCCCCCCCCCCCCAGCCTCGAAGTTTACACTTTTTTTCTAGCATCTTAATGTTTTTTCCACTTTTTTTTTAGACCCCCCTATATACCTCAGGCCCATTGGGCCTTCGAAACGACCCTTCAAATGGGTCTGGCTACGGGCCTGTAATAACGTTGTTTCTATTTTGAATGGGCTCATTGATGGTTTTGGGAATGAGTTAGAGGACGCATATCTGCTGTAAATAGACCTTTCTTCTAACAACTACGTTAGTTTATAAAATTTAGTTCTGCTTCACTTTTATTATATTTGTGTGAAATAACTTGAAGATTTGTATTTTCCACGTCACTTTTTTTCAATAATCAGTGGCACCCGATAGTGATTATTTCAATTACTGACACCGTAGTGAATGATGTCATCAGTGTAAATCGATAGTGGTCATTACTTCGATTAGTGACGACTGTAACAGTGGTGAGTGACGTCATCATTTTATGGGCGTACCGACCTACGACATTTCTTGATATATCACCCAGAAGGTCTCTCAGAATTAGAGTATTCACTTTAAGATAAGATTCATGTATTATATAATTCAGTCTCCGCGAAAGTCATCGATCCGTCGGACATGTCCATTAACATTGCCGCCGGTCCGACGGTAAACCGGAAGTCGCCGGACCGAATGTCCGACTATACAAAAAAAAAGGAAAAAAATAAAATTGTTTTGCTTTTTTATTCTAAGCTTCAATGAAATCACCTTCCTTTGGTACTATGATTCTTGCATTGTGTACTATTCAGGGGCGATAATACGTCATATTGCTGGGTTAAACAGAAGCCTCAGTTCCCTCCCTTGATTTGTCTATAGCGGAAAGTGGAGAACACGATACCCGCGGCCAGACTGGCACCAGACTGGCCACAAATATAATAAGTCCCGAATTCAACATTTAAGTCACAGATCAGGATCTAGACATATGAGACACGCCATGCGAGTAATTTCATAAAATATGTTTACAAAATGTACAATCGTTTTCGTAAATGAAGTCGAAAGTCGACAATATTTTCAGAGTACATGCGGAATTATATTCCGCCTGTACTCTGAAAATGTTGTCAACTTTTGACATCATTTATGAAAAATATTGCAAATTTTGAAAACGGAGTCACAGATCAGGCCCTAGACGATTTTGTACCTTCGGACATCCGCGTAATTTCATAAAAAATGGCTTCCGAAATGGCGACAATATTTTCAGAGTACATACGTAATTATATCAATTCGGAATCTGTGAGCCGTTTCACGAAACTCCGTACGAAAAAAATATTCGTAAAT
Organism: Conchocele bisecta; assembly: GCA_029237695.1. Lineage (NCBI taxonomy): Eukaryota > Metazoa > Mollusca > Bivalvia > Lucinida > Thyasiridae > Conchocele > Conchocele bisecta. Next base: position 6,673,348 of record CM055271.1, on the reverse strand, counting down.
GCAAAATTATGAAAGTCCGTATATTTGGCA
>CM055271.1:6633048-6672818 GCA_029237695.1 Conchocele bisecta | reverse complement strand
ACAAATCCCATAAGCCCCGTTTCTCCATTCACAGACACATGTACAGTTTACCTCATCTAGGAACCAAGCTGGACAATACCCAGAATCATCGTGACGAAAATCAACCGATGTGAGGTTCACAACAAACGACATTGTGATGAAAAATTCGTCTACGCTGAAATAGAATGGTGACTCAGATTGGTACACTACAGCCTAGGCTAATATTGCCAACATTTATCCATTTCTTTATTTCAAAATACTTGAATATCGTGTCCGAGGTCAAGCAGCTTGATTTGCTGAGCCTCAGCTATGCTACAGCTCAGGCTCAGACAATCAAACTGCATGGTTGCGAGTTGACATTGCCAATAGACTACATAAGCGTTGATAATCTGTATTTATGCATTTCTTTATTTCAAAATACATGTACTTGAATATCGTTTCTGAAGTAAAAAAGCTTGATTGGCTGAGCCTGAGCTGTGCTACAGCTCAGGCTCAGACAATCAAACTACATGGTTGCGAGTTGTTATTGCCAATAGACGACATAAGCGTTGATAATCTTGGCAAGATTACCTCAGGCGGTTGGGTATGGCGTGATACTCGCGGGAGGTGACGTAAATTGTATGTTGGAAACAATGCACCCCAATGCAGCAGGTTAAAATGGGATCGAACCCGTTTGCCCGGTCTTTCATGACCTTAGCTGTTGATAGGCCGTTAAACACTAATAAACAAAACCATCCAGCTCTTTCGCTTTTTTTCGCTATAAAATCAATATTTGATGGAATTTCATCAAATAAAAAAAAAGACGGGTAGGGTGACTTTTTTTGCTGATAAAAAGTACTTACACTTAAATATGTTTTTGATTTAATAGCCAAAAGTTCGTTTGCAGAAAAACCTGGAACAGACCGTAATGTGATTTATTGTTTACCCTAGTTTCTCGACCAATGCAAGAACAACATTTCGTTTCAATAATTCGAATATTGCGACACTTTCGCCAATATCTATTAAATTATTCATTAAATGTTCAGCCGCTATGTGACTGATTTTACGCTGAGGTTATGGTTCGACAAGAGAAGTAATCGAATTCAGCTTACAAACAGACATTGCACGAGTTGTGTCCCCTAATATATACACCTTCTATGTTGTCATCAGTTCACGAGACGCAAAGCATATTACCGCCCACACACGCGCTCATTTCGTATCACACCGCCAATCACATGCTATATATAGCGATTCGAAATCATGTTTAGGTGCGGAGCTTCGCGAGTGGGCTGGTAAACAATAAGTACGTTATAGTTCACATATTGAAGTTTCAATTAATTGATTTATTAAAAATTAAATTCAACTATGTGAACTATAAAATACTACTTATTACATACATGTACTTCAATGAATATTGCACTGAGATCCCTGCAAGCTATTTCAGTTGTCATATTTTCTGTTTATGATATTCTAACTAGTTAAAATCAAAGGACTGAAAGTCCTGAAATCCTTCGCAGTACGTGCTCAACCATTTTTAGTTCATATTTCACACAAAAAATCATATATACTCCATTTAAAATCAATATATTCGTCGAATCAGTATACATTATCAATGCTGCAAAAACAATGTGTATCGAGACAGAGTATTTGGGCAGTGTATCAGAGCATTAACGGCCAAGAAAATGGAGCTGAAGAAACTTTGGAAGGGCAATAAACCTAAAAAGTGCATGAACATTACACCTGAAGAAGAAGAGAAAATGCATTCATCTGGGTTTCTAGGTACAAGTACACCAAAAAGCCTTCAATTCACAATATTTTACTATTTCGGAAAAATGTTCGGTCTGCGTGGACGAGATGAAGCAAGACAATTGAAATTCGGTGATATAGAGATGAAAACGACATCCAATGGGGAAACGTTTCTCGAGAATAACTTGAAAACTATCACGGTTGTCATGACGATACTTGGAGAATCGATCAAATGTTCACGAGCGTAATGTTAATCGATCCTCAATATATCAGCATTCAAATATAAATATTTGTTTAGTTATACATTTGTTATTAATTCAAATATCTAAAGACACAATAAAGTTAGGTGCATACGAGCGGAGGTCCGATGTATTGTGATCACTACTACTTGTAGTCCATAAAAAGTATTTTGCTTTTCATACATTCAGTAAAGAAAGTTTACTATATCATTGTTAATAAGATAAATAGGTCTGAATTGTCATGGAAACATCAGTGAATAAAGCTTGTTGCGAACGGTAACTTGCAATCTACTCGTGGACGGTATGGGAGCAAATTGCAAGAGTTACCGCTCGCAAATATATCTGGGCCAGCATGTGAAAAAAATATTGTTTCTTATCACTGTATTTTGTTGATATCGACTTAAATCCATAAATACATCTGAAGTTGAATTTGAGATATAATTCTGTGAATACAATGTACTGTGAAATTTGTTGGAAAAACTATTATATTTTTGTTTGAAATCAATATCGGCCGTCTGGCGTGACAATATATGAGAAACATAACAGTTTTGTATGGACCAATATTTCCATTTCAGAGACCGAGTCACCCTGTCAAGATTTTTGAGATCTTCAGAAGTCGCCGACCTTCCGAGATGTTGGCTGCTGACAGTCCATTTTACCTGACAGCAGTACCAGAACAACGATTGAAAGGCACAGAAAATGAGCCATGGTATGACATTTATTATGTGAAATAATGCACTATGATTTTTTTCCATTTTGTTTTAAATGTTATTTAAACATTATCATATGACACTGAAAATCATTACGGACAAGGCTGAAGATCAAATGAAGTATTATAGAAAGTGACATTAATATTTAGTTAGAAAAGTAAAATAGTTATAAATACGACAATTTTTTGATAATTATTATAATTTGTGAAAAATGAGATGTAATTCAGTGTGTCTGAATAGTGATCTTAAAATGATTATACAGGCCTGGACCGGTGATATGCAAAGTTCTCAAAAGTATTTCTTACACATTTTCTCCCAAATATTTATTTTCAGATATTACCCACGGCCCATGGGAGAGGCTACACTTGGCAGTCTGATGAAGAATGCTGCAGAGCAAGCTGGACTCTCGTCACGGTTGACAAATCACAGTTCGTCACGGTTGACAAATCACAGTATTAGAAAGTCAACAGTCACCACTTTATCGAAAGCAGGAGTTCCCCCACAAAAAATAATGAAAATTACGGGACATACAAATATACAATCCATCACACACTATGACGCCGAACGGTCCATCGGAGAACATCGTCAGATATCAAATATATTACAGTCTGGTCAGAATATCGCCCCACCGAGCACAGTACAACTGGGTCAATTAATCGCCCCACCGAGCACGGCCACTGTATCTGTCCCTAGTAGTGTGAATGTTCTGCCGCTACAGGAGATCGAAAATGTCACCTCGTCAGCGAACACTTTCTCTGCCCATTTCCTGCAACATTCTTGTCTGGCAATACATTCCACGGTTTCGGAAACTTTGGAGCTGTACCAAATCACATCTGAAATTTAAATCACCTCGTCAGCGAACACTTTCTCTGCCCAAAATCCATTTCCTGCAACATTCTTGTCTGGCAATACATTCCACGGTTTGGGAAACTTTGGAGCTGTACCAAATCACATCTGAAATTTAAATGTCATAAATGTCAATAAAATTTAGTTGTACGAAAATCACCTTATTGTATGCTAGTTGCGAACAGTAACTCTTGCAATCTACTGCCGTACCGTCCGTAGTCTGAGTTACAATTCCAAACATAGGCTTCCTTTGCAGAATAGCGAATCAGATTTTATTCAAACTTTAGCAGCTAATTATTCTGCAGCCTATGAGTGGAATCGCTACTCGATACGGATGGTAGAATGCAAGTTAATGTTCGCAACTAATTGTAGGGATCTGTATTTTACTGAATATCATGTAATTGGTGTAAAACACACGTAGAAATGAGATATGGAGGGTGGTGGTGTTTTTTGAGGGATAGTAAGCAGATTTTCAAGGCAAACACAAAATATTGTCTTTATGATCATTTATTGATGAATTTTGTTCATTTTTGCTTTGTTGGCCAATGGAATTGAAAATGTTGCCGTGAAGTTTACTACCGTAGTACCGATACATGCAATAATTCAATATTGTGTATTATGTTGTTATTTTGTCTTCAGAACAAAATTAAATTCAGCAGATGTTGAGCGTGTCGGAAATTATTGACAGTCGATCCGATGCTGATGGATGTGCTTCATATTTTTGCCGGACGATTATATGCAAAGTTTTGGGGTATTAACAATATTACATTGATATCGTCGGCAAATAAAACATGTTGTTAAATAAACTTACGTGTTTAAGTATGGCTTTTTATCCAAATTTAACGCCTTTTTCCCGGTTTTGTTGTGTCTGTAGTGATGTCAGCCATCTTGGTTTTTCGTGTATTGTATCGATTCAGGTGCGCGAAATGACCTTGTCAATTTGCATAAACTGAAGCCATCACAGGCGCTCGGATTGTTCAACAAAAAGAATAGAGAGTCGCATTTCATCACACTATCGGATTATTTAATGATTAGGCTGCATGTTTTGTTGAACGGGTATATACTAAATAGGTTATTGGATTTGTACGGAAATATATTTCGGCGTACTCGTTCGTTCGGCGGAACCTATAATTATTCAAACTCTAAGACAACGTTTCCTTTGTGATGTGTATCGTACTGCATATGCTGTGTAACGTCATTATAGATTAGTTGATGTTTTAAGTAAAATGGACACTGATTAATAATATCGATGGCTCAAGATGATTATTTAAAGCATGCGGTATGTAACTGTCAAAAAACAATGTTTCTGTTTTAAATCATCATCATTTCGCTGTCCAATGTTGGATTTTATCGAGCCATTGACCTATGACTATGTAAACGATTCTGTAATTTGTCTGCATAAAATGGCGGAAACTACTTTTCATGAGACACGATGTTGTATCATTGCGCGTGAAAAAAAATATACTCAAATAAATACATGTCAGTTTATATTATATTAAATCAGATAAACATTTTGTAATATAAATGTCGTACAGAAAAATTAACAACACATGTATTACACTACACAATATAATGTTAGCTCACTATCAGAACTATTTTTCATGGCGTATAACTACGTATAAATTACATGTGGAGCGGTCGATCATTGCGCTTCCTAACAAAATATTTATTATGAAACACGACAGTTAAACACGACAGTTAATATTTTATAAAATCACAAACTGTTTTTCAAAATATAACTGTAGCTCAAAAAAAAATGTAGCTGGTCAAAAATGTGAGTGACACGTTCATAATGCACCGCTCGCTTTGGAACTCTCTCACGTGGCGTAGCTAGAATCATGAAGCATGAAGTACGTTCGTTGGTCGACAATTACTCATTTGCATAAAACATGAGAGGTCCCAAAAACTGTATAAGGACTATATCCAAGCAAATATGCTTGGATAAAAAGACAAATTGCAGCATGTTTTCATCCGTGTTGACATAACATGGATATGGGCTTTGGATTATATGGTTAACTGTATTGTAATATTCAAATTTGCTGTTTATATCTTAAAATGATAGGTCGGAAAATGTGTTTAATGGTGACGAACTAGCGGAGCCATTAAAGATGTTTTCCGACCTATCATTTTCTGATATACGCCGCAAATTTCAAAATTACAATGCGGTTAACCTATTTCTAATGCACTCATTTACTACTGGCGTTGGAATACATATTGAAATAATTTGCGACCGTTCATCAACAATGATATACCTGTACTGTATGACCATCAGCCAATCAGATTGCGTGATATTTATAGAGTGCATTAGAAAAATCATTTAGATCATGAGTGTCCGCATCCGATTGATAATCTTATTGTTTTCCCTAGTGAAAGCATAGCATTTCGTCTCAAATAATCACATATTTCGACTATTTCTCCAATATCTACTAAATTTATTCATTAAATTCCCAATACGAAGGAAAGTTATATTTAGATCCAGACGTCACAGCTTGTTGTCGGAAATTCACGTGGCACGCATCCGGTTGTGACGTGTACACATGTGCGCTGCGATGTTAGACGGCCAATAACATTGTAGTGTCGCAAGTCGAAAGCGCGTAAGGGCGGGACTTGCATTGAAACAGACGTGTGTCCGCGAAGAAGGCGGGGCAACCAATATGTTATATATAGTTCACATATTGAATTTTTAATAAATTAATTTATTACTAATTCAATATATGAACTATAACTATTACGTACATTCGGATAACCGTGCTCCGAGTAATACTTGAAACAATACAATAATGGAAATCAATAAATCAAAAGATGACAAATATAAGGTTCGACCATACCCTGCCGGTACTTTGCTATGATTATATAGAGGTACATGCCCACTCTGTAGGCACAACATGTTCTTTACATGAATTAAATAAGTGTACACGTGTGTCACTATTCCACCAGTTCTAAAAATTACGAGTGCCCGCTATACAGATATAATCATTTAGTAAATATTTATTTCAATGATAGTGACGCGCGGTGGTATCAGGCTAAGTTCATATGCAAATGAGCCATAATATTTTTTTTTAATTATTTATACGAATTAAATGCGTCACTTGAAAAACATAATATTTTGGAGAGATTATAAAGTATGATTATTGCACATCAACACATAAATACAGAGGATACATAGTAATGTCCGTCAACATTTTAAGGAAACACGGTTATCGCCCCTCATATCAGAGTGAAAATTTACGTCTGATATAAAATGTATAATAATGCCAAACATTACGTGGAGTAATGGTGAATGAATGTTTAGTTTGCCAGAATGTCTCAGATGATGTATCTAATATAAAGAAAATGTTGTGCCTACTGAGTGGGCATGTACATTTAATACAATATTCAAAGAAAAGCGAGCGGATGGTGTGGCATATATCTATGTCACAGGTATAATTATTATTACGGGCCCCCGCAGGGGACGTACATTTTTTTTTTATTAATTCGTTCCCACGAAATAACAATTCGTTCCCACAATTTAGCAATTCGTTCCACAAAATAACAATTCGTTCCCACGGGAACGAATTGTTAATTCGTGGGAACGAATTGTTATATCGTGGGAACACATTGTTAATTCGTGGGAACGAATTGTTATATCGTGGGAACACATTGTTAATTCGAGGGAACGAATTGTTAAATTGAGGGAACTAATTGTTATTTCGTGAGAACGAATTAATAAAAGAAATCCATGTCCCCTGCGGGGCTCCGTAAATTATAGGTTATTATATTTGTATGTGGATGTATGTTACAGCGTGCGTGCGATATTGCAGGACTGTAGGAGCTCAATATTGTTGCGCTGCTAAACGAGTGGCATATATACACTTACACATCAAATAACCTTTTTAGTATATACGTACACCATTCGAAATTTATATGCGCTTCCAAAAATATGCAAACTATAAATAAAACAAACACATTAGTGGTGATTTAGAAATAACTATTTTGCTAGGTGAAGTCTAGTTCCGGCACTGACCAATATGAACTCACGATACGTCAATATGGAAGAATATTGACGTCTTGCGTTGCATTGTGTTTAAATTGGAAACGAAAGTACGTATATAATAAATATACATGCAGTGGAACCTCTCTAAACCGGACACCAAGAAAACGCATGTGATCTTATTTTTTATGAGTTTCTCGGTCATTTATCTCGGGTGATAACGTCTGTTCATGATCGCATAGCACATAAATATGTCTCAGAATGATCAAATGCCTGATTTACAGTGAAACCTCTCTAAGCCTGACATCCTGGAGACCTCCCACGGTGTCCGGTTTAGGGAGGTTTCAGTGTATATGAATGGGTCAGTGGATCAAGGGATCCATTCATTCATTTGTACATCCGGTTAGCCAAGTCTTTCAATCAATCAATCAACCAATCAAATCAATAAACTATTACACATTAGTAATTTCCAATAACCTCCGAAGGAAGCAAATTTAATACACTGCGTGTATCGTGGTTTCGCGGTTTCACGTATGGCTTGGGCTCGTGCGACGTCATGACGTCCGTCTCATAACATGCGTTTCACTGTCCGATAGGACTGCCAATACAGTTTCACACTATTTTGATAAAGACCATGTGGTCGAAGATTTAATAAAAATAGTGACTTTAAAACAATGTGTATTTCATTTTAGGTAATAACATTATTTAAATAGATCCACAATTGTACAAACCTGTGATACAATAAACACATGGCGGAGTTGTCGTTCCTGGTGGATTATCCCAATAGATGGCGCTGTATGTATGGCACGTCCCCGTGTCTGTGTTGTATAGCAACGACCGGTAAGCCACGTCCACTGTCGCTTCACATACGTATGCACACGCAATTACGGAAGTGACGTTAACTGTTCGTATTAGAACGTCTGTTACGTCATCGATGTTGGCAGTGTCGGTTCGGAATAGAGACGCGAATTGTTCCGTTGCCGGGATACATACGTAAACAAAACACACGCCTACCATTATTATAATCCCTCTAGTTATCATTGTTACGCATGTATGTCCTAGTCACTGACTTGTACACTATTAAAGGAACTGCTTTTCAGACGACTCGACAGAGACTACTGTCTGTTTCACGAAAGCCGCCCACATTTTACGGCTATATAAACAATGCAATAACAATATTTTTTTCATACTGCTAAATTTTATAAATACATGTATTTAAGAATGAGCTTTCTTTACATTTTGTGAAATTTGGTGCAATATTGATTTTATTACGAATCAAAGTACTGACTGGCGGGAGACAAGTAGCCACTTGTGAATTTGCATACTCAGAAATTCCTTGTTAGAAATATATTCGATGTTGATTATTGGATGTAAAATCTGCAAATTTGGAGAACTTGATCAGTTACTGGTGTTTGTAAAATACAGCCTGCTCTAAACACAAATAGGTTGATGAAGCAAAGGTGCTTTATGTCCGACTAATAAACCGTTTTGCGAGATATATTGCAGACGTATTATGTGAAATCTTTTCATAATTATGACTGTGCGTAGGCCTACATACGTGTATGCTGCATGAACAGCAAAATGTTTTCATGAATTTTGTTTCGCTCACCCAGAGGGTAATTTTTCGAAATCGCCCGTAAACCACACTATGAAAAAGAAATTGCCTTCGACGTCGCATTGCGACTGCGTGGTACACGATACGGGGGGCGTCTCAATAACAGCAATTTGTTCTCTTCAAAAGTAAAGTTGGGCATTCCAACTATTTTACACATAATGTTGAGCATTGCCGTTGCTATTAATAACTTGCTTTCAGTTCACTCGCTGACTTTAAATGTCACCTGACTGTTGTTAATTGCGAACGCAAATTGAGCCTATTGAGACGTCCCCCGATGAACAGAGAGCCACTTCCGAAAGTAGACCCGTGCAAACGTCCAGAATCACTATCCCAATAGCGTGGAGACAGTATGTCTCCCGCCAAAAACCAATTTCCCCATGTTAAATCCTCGTAGACATCTTCACAGAGTGGGGATTTTTTTCTAATTTCAGAAATAGTGGACCGATTTTCCAAATTTAACTTTCGTTTTCTTAGTTAGATCTTTTTTTTACTCCTCCCACAGCTCCTCTACCTCCTTTCCCCCCATGTTAAAGTTACATGCCCACTCAGTAGGCACACAATGTTCTTTATATCAGAGACATCATCTGAGACATTTTCTGGCAAAATAAACATTCATTCACCATTACCCCACGTATTGATTGGAATTATTATACATTTTATATGTAAATTTCCACACTGATATCAGGGGCGATAACCGTGTTTCCTTAAAATGTTAACTGACATTGCTATTTATTCTCTGTATTTATTTTTTGATGTGCATTGATCATACTTTATAATTTGTCGGAAATATTATTTTTTCTGGTGATGCATTCAATTAGTATAAATAATTAAAAATATCATGCCTCATTTGCATATGAAAATAACAAAAAAGTCACCCTCCCAAATAAAAATTATTTTGATGAAATTCCGTAAAATTTTGATTTTATTGCGAAAAAAATGATTTTCCTATGGGAATATAGATATTTTTATTTGTGGACCGATATGCAAAATCTAACTTTTCTTAGTTACATCATTTCCAAGCTCTCAGTCAATTTTCAAAGTTTTCATTTTTTAGCTCACCTGAGCGAAGCTCATGTGAGCTATTGTTACCGCAATGTGTCCGTCGTCCGTCGTCGTCCGCCGTCCGTCCGTGAACATTTTTAAATGTCTTCTCCTAGGTAACCATTGGGCATATAGTCACCAAACTTCATGGTCATGGTCCTTAGGTAGGGGGGTAGCAAAATTGTTAAAATGACGTCATTACGTAGTCCAAGATGGCTGCCGTCCAAAAATAGCACAAATTCTTCAAAAATCTTCTTCTCAAGAACCGCCAACCGGATTTCGACAAAACTTGGCAGAAATGATCGATGTACAATGCTCTTTGTTGTTAAAATCGTGACCCAGGGTGGAAAATGGGCTTGGCCCGTGGGGTCAAATTTTGTTATATCAAATCGAAGGTATCAAAGAGGCGATCGCTCTGGTACATTTTGTTTTCGAAATTGGATGGTCATTTCATCCAAGATGGCCACTGAAAGGTCAAAAGTTCGTTCTTTTATTAGAGATTTCACAATTCTTCTTGACACGAATCGCTTGGCCCATGATGGCCAAACTTCACTGTTATGGTCCATGGGTGAAGCCTTTTCAGATTTGTTAAAACGTAGATCGTCGCTAATCCAAGATGGCCGCCGTCTAAAAATAGCACAAATTCTTAAAAAATCTTCTTCTCATGAACCGCCAGAAGCATTTCGACGAAACTTGGTGGTAATGATCGACGTAGAATGCTCTTTCAAAGGTGTTAAAATGGTGACCCTGGGATCAAAAATGGGCGTGGCCCGTAGGGTCAAATTTTATTTTTGTCCAAATATGCTCATGTCATATATCAAATTGAAGGTATCGATGAGGCGATTGCTCTAGTGCAATATTTGTCGGAATCAGATGATTATGTCATCCATGATGGCCTCCAAAAGGTACATTTATTCGAGATTGTGAACGTCTTTTTCTCAGGAACCACATGGCCGATGCTGGCCAAACTTCATAGTAAGTTAAGACCCTTGGGTGAAGCATTTTCATATTTGGTAAAATGAGAGTCATCGCTTAATCCAAGATGACCGCCATCTTAAATAGCACAATTTTTTTAAAACACATATGAACTCAATGTCACATTTTCCTCTAGTGTTCATGGAGTCAGGTGAGCGAATTAGGGCCATCATGACCCTCTTGTTTACTCCTCCGTCCCACCTCTTTCTCCTATTGTTTTCGCTATTAAATCAATATTTTATTTCACCAAACAAACAATTTTGGGAAGAGTGAATTTTTGTTATTGGTGAAAAAGTACTTACATTTAAATATTTTTTAGATTTAATTTGTTTAATAGCAAAAAGTTCGTCGACAGAAAAACCCGGCAGTAGTCTCTTAGCACGTCTTATGATATCGCCGTTTAAGGATCAACTTCATGTAACCAACCATAGCATCACATTATCCGATGTCATGAATATCTATAAATGTGGCTGTGAGTGGATAAATGGGGCTTTATGGTTTACTGGCCAGTGTAGATCCTGATCAGCCTGTGCATCCGCACAGTCTGATCAGGATCTGCACTGATCGCCATTCCAGAAATGATACATCCGTTATGCTGCTAACAAGCAATGTAGATTGTTATCAGGCTACATGTAATTCTAAAGACCTCATTTTCGCACCAGTTTTAACGTGGAGGTGTTATCTGTACGCCTTATACATGTATACCCATGCATGGTCACAGTGGCCAAAAATTAGTCGCTTGGCCAAATATTGGCAATTCTGGCCCAATATTGGCCATTCTGGCCCAATAATGGTCATTTGGTCAAAAACGGGTCACTGGCCAGGAATTGGCCACTTGGCCACTTGGCCGAAAAAATGGGCCACTTGGCCAGAAATTGGCCTGCAGAAAAAATCTGCAAATCGGGCTGTATTTTCTGCGCCAGGAGGGAACTCACAATCACGGTCACCACAAAATGATTTGAACATTTCAATGTACCTATTGTATTGTTTTAGAGTTGATTTAGCCCAGGAAAAATGTATCTGTTTGGCTGCTCTTTCTGGCCATCCTTTGGATTTTACACTCTCTTGCCAGATATTCGCCAAGCAAACAGTTTCCAATGTTGATTTTTCCTTGGTTCTGGCAGAATCCCTTAGGCTTATCACTGCTCTGTATGAATTCGGAATTCTTATTGGTGGGGAAACTGACATTCTTGTGAGTCTGTGGTACCAACCTTTGGACTCCCAATGTGGAGCGATTAGCGTCCCTGTCGCGTTTTGCTGTGTCATCACACTTAATATCCTTGGGATAATGCAACATGGGGGATTCACAAAGTTGTTGTGGGAATTCCAGTCCTGTTGGGCTAAACAGTCTACTCCCACTGTTTCCGGGTCGTAATACAGGCTGTTGTACACCGGTAGTTGACGATTTGTCATTGAAGCACATCGGTCTATGGTATGAGGACCCCATAGCCGATCTAAGTATCGGAACACTGCTGGATTCAATTTCCAGTCTGTACTCACTATTCTTCTGGAAAGATAGTCTGCATGCGTGTTCTGTCGTCCGGCCAGGTATTTTGCTGTTAATGTCAGTTAAAGCTAACACCCAAATCGCAGATGCGATATTTGTCAATTCCACACTTGGACCTCCCTGGAAGTTAATATTTGCTACAGTCGAAATATTGTCGCTCAGTATTTGCACTACTTTTCCCTTGATATCTCCAAGGAATGCTTCCATTTAATGTAGTACTGCTGTCATCTCGCGCACATTTGAACTTTTGTAGGTTAGCTCCGGTGTCCACAATCCTTGGGCTTCCTTGCCTGGGATGAAACCACCCCATGCGATTTCCGAAGCATCTGTCACCTGTTGAATCTCGACTGCTTTCTGATGAAATGACCGGCGTTCCATGAGTTAAGACCACCAGCCTTCCACCAGTTAAGATCCGAAATTGACCCTTTGTCTAACTGCAAAATATCCTGCCAACTATCTCTCTGCTTCAAAAGTCTATGTAAGTTTCTAAGTAACAGCTTTGCTGGTATAATAGCTTTTGACATAGCAATACATTGCCCAGTAATACGTGCTAGTGACCGGGCTGACAATTTTCCTCTTTTAAGAGCAATGTTTATATCACGTTTCAGTTTTGTAACTCTTTTTTGAGGAATTTTCAACCATACACAATTATCATCATTGTCAGTAGTAATTATGTAACCAATATATTCCTTACTACATGAAGGTACAAGATCTGATTTCTCCAAATTTACAGAAACACCAAGCTGGTCCAAAGTATTGAGCAATAAATTGGAATGTTCTTGTATAAGGTCTGTAGGGACTGATACAATAAAATCATCAACGTAGACTGAAACACGTATACCTATACTACGTAGGTCTGTTATAATAGGTTTTAAAGTCTTACAGAAAAAATATGGACTAACACATAAACGAAACGGTAAAGAACACCAACAGTATGCTTTGCCCTCAAACTGAAAACCTAGGTATTTCTGTGAATTCTTTGAAACAGGAATATGATAAAAACCATCTCGGATATCAATGGTTACTAATTTATCATGTGGTTCAATATTTTGAATAACCAAGTTTATATCTTCATACTGAAATGGTTTGTTTTGCACATAATTATTTAAATAAATGACGAAGATCTACAACTAATCGTAATTTGTTATTACGCTTTGGGACACAAGATATTGGATTAATGCATGTCACTGAGTTGTCTTGTTTGATAACTCCACATTTAAGCAAACGGTTCACCTCATTTTGAACAAATTTGTGCTGTTTGTCATTAAATGGTCTATTTTTTAAATTAAATGGAGTAGGTTGTTTTGTAAATGGAATTTCAATACCATCTTTTAACCAGTTTTTAATTGTTTTGGAGGTCCCAATATTATGCCAGCGATTCAATGTTTCTTTTGGAAATTCCACATTTAAGCAAACGGTTCACCTCATTTTGAACAAATTTGTGCTGTTTGTCATTAAATGGTCTATTTTTTAAATTAAATGGAGTAGGTTGTTTTGTAAATAGAATTTAAATACCATCTTTTAACCAGTTTTTAATTGTTTTGGAGGTCCCAATATTATGCCAGCGATTCAATGTTTCTTTTGGAAAACACATTTAGATGTTTCGATAACTCATGTAAGACCACATTATGCGTCGTCTCGCTCTAGTGGTACTGGATTTCCAGGAGAGTAGTCACGGCGTCCGTAGCCGCCTCTGAACCCACGACTCTGTCCACGATACCAATTTCCGCTGCGATACCAATTTCCGCCGCGTCCCCGTCTAGGCGCGTACGAGTCTCTCGGAGTCGTGCGATTACGGACAGCAGAAATTTCGGCCGCTGTTCTCAAGTTGTCGAGACTGTCATTCCTCAACGTGCAACTATTTTTCTCCAGACATTTGAATAGAGATGCTGTTTCTTTATCAAATTGACCTTTGACCACTAAACCAGTGTATTCTAACTGCAAGTAGTTCATGTGTGCTACTAGTATAGTGTACAACTGATTGAATGATTCGCTGTCAATGGCTGTATGTTGATCATCAAGTGAGCCCATCAATTTTAGCGCAGTTTCAGTGTATCTGGCTGATTTGCATATATTGTCAAACTGAGGAACATCTTATTTTTTAATACCGCTTCTCGATTCTAGTAGTTTCAAGTCATTCGGCAACTTAAACTTGGATAGTGCATCTTTTATAGATTCGTATTCCCTTTGAAAATTCTGCCCAGGAGGTGATTCAGCCTTTGGCGAGGTCTCTGGTGGGGGGGGGGGGGGGAACTAATTGTTCATGCCTGCCTGTAGGCAGGTCTTGAAACCGGAAGTCGGACGGGTCCGATTCGATATGGAGCGATTCGCTTTGATTTCTCTCAAGGCGCTCTAAACGCTTATTGCTAGTCTCTTGGGAAACTTGTAGCTTATTAATTGCGGCTTGAATAACATCAAGATTCTGTAATATTCTCGAGTTAACACGATTTTCTTCCAGAGAATTTTCCATGGCCATGCCCGTGAATGTGCACATTTATGGCAAAGACAACCGGTAATTTTACGACAATAGGATGTCGTAAGATTGGGATAACTCTAAAGTTAGTAAGTTACATATTCGTGTGACTACAGTCATTTGGCCAAAAACGGGTCACTGGCCAGAAATTGGCCACTTGGCCACTTGGCCACTTTGCCGAAAAAATGGGCCACTTGGCCAGAAATTGGCCAATTGGCCAAAAATGCACGAGCCGGAAATGACATCAAATTATGAAAATGACATCACAGATTATGTTCTTAGTGACGTCAGCAGATACGAATGTGTCATTCAATTTTATCAAATAAACAACGGATACTGACAGATAACACTCCGTCAGGGTATGAAAAATAAAATTGATAAATAGTATATGAAATCTGTACTAGAACAATGTAATCGTGTGTACGCTTAATCTTTAGCGGCATGATAAACTCCTTTACGCAGATTTACAAAGACAAACAATCCCACAATTCAGGAATCAAATGGCGGACAGTAAGATCAAAATGTTAGGCACTGACAGAAAAGTTACATTTTCGACCACAATAGCGGCTACAGGGATTGTTGGATAAAGTTATTTAGCGAAACGAGAGCTTACAACCTACGTCAGATTATAGTCTAAGTGACATTGTGTACACACGTTAACATAGCGAGCTAAATTTGACAATGTTGGATTCTGGATTTGACAGACAGGTGCGTGAATTGAAGACAACACTGAAAACAAAGTTAATGCCAAATGTACGGACTTTCATAATTTTGCATTTACGAACATTTTAGATTCCGAATTGATATAATTCCGCATGTACTCTGAAAATATTGTCGCCATTTAGGACGCCATTTACGAAAATTATTGTAAATTTACTAAACATATTTTATGAAATTACGCGGATATCCGAAGGTACAAAATCGTCTAGGTCCTGATCAGTGACTCCGTTTTCAAAAAAATTCCAATAATTTTCAGAAATAAAGTCAAAAGTTGACAACATTTTCAGAGTACATGCGGAATATAATTCCGCATACACTCTGAAAGTATTGTCAACTTTCGACGTCATTTACGAAAATTATTGTAAATTTTGTAAACATATTACGCAGATATACAAGGTAAAAATCACATGGCGTGTCTAGATCCTGATCTGTGACACTAGTGCAAGAAATGGGTCGTATTGTAATTGTGACCAGTCTATTAGGTTGTTTTGGCCTGTCTACCTCCTGATCTGTGACTGTGACTTGTGAATCGGGACGTATTATATTTGTGGCCAGTCTGGTGCCAGTCTGGTATCTTGTTCTCCACTTTCCGCTATATACAAATCAAGGGAGGGAACTGAGGCTTCTGTTTAACCCAGCAATATGACGTATTATCGCCCCTGAATAGTACAAAATGCAAGAATCATAGTACCAAAGGAATGTGATTTCATTGAAGCTTAGAATAAAAAAGCAAAACAATTTTTATTTGTTTACTTTTTTTTATAGTCGGACATTCGGTTCGGCGACTTCCGGTTTACCGTCGGACCGGCGGCAATTTTAACGGACATGTCCGACGGATCGACGACTTTCGCGGAGACTGAATTATATAATACATGAATCTTATCTTAAAGTGAATACTCTAATTCTGAGAGACCTTCTGGGTGATATATCAAGAAATGTCGTAGGTCGGTACGCCCATAAAATGATGACGTCACTCACCACTGTTACAGTCGTCACTAATCGAAGTAATTACCACTATCGACTGACACTGATGACGTCATTCACCACTGTGTCAGTAATTGAAATAATCACTATCGGGTGCCACTAATTATTGAAAAAAAGGGACGTGGAAAATACAAATCTTCAAGTTATTTTACACAAATATAATAAAACGGAAATGTTTTATTTTTTCGATATTTATTTCACAATATTTATTAGTGAAGCAGACTAAGTTTATAAACTAACTTAGTTGTAAGAAATGTCTATTTACAGCAGATGTGCGTCTCTACTCATCCCAACACATCAATTAGCCATTCAAAATATAAACAACGTTTATTAGTATATGGAAACTGGCCTTCCTTTAAAATGCTGAATTATTTTTGTCGTCTGCTGTTTATTGTTTAATTTCCATTTTCGCATCAAAACATGGTTTGACAGCTTTTCAGAATCATTTCCAATGGAAATGATTCTAAAATGCTGCCAAACCATGTTTTATTAGAAGAAAAGGGCAACATATGAAATAACAGCAGACGACATAATTCGGTTCCAGCATTCTATTATAAGGTTTGATCATGTCCAGCCGTGTGCAAACGTTTGATGTGGCCCGAGGGAATGGTTTGAACCCATGGCACTTCCATTACGCGCGGCCCCGGAATGAGCATTGCCTAAAGCCATATGCAAACAGCACGCGCTATATGTTTGCACATATGTTATTGTTACATGGTTTCCGTTGTTTGCACATATGTGCAAACATATAACGCGTGCTGTTTGCATATGGCTTTAGGCAATGCTCATTCCGGGGCCGCGCGTAGACCAAGTGCCTTCATGACGTCACTACGCAGAAGTGCCTTCATGACGTCACTACTTCATGACGCGGCCCCGGAATATGAATACAGAAAATTATCTATGTGAATGGGACGATTTATAAAAGTACTGAAAATACTGAATATAATGCTCAAATTAGATCAGTTTTTTGTTGGAAATGTAACAATAACGTTTGATCATGTCCAGCCGTGTGCAAACGTTTGCTGTGGCTCTCAGGAACTGTTTGAACCCGCGGCATGCGGCCATGGGTTGAAACAGTTCCCTCGGGCCACAGCAAACGTTTACACACGGCTGGACATGATTAAACCTTATGATACTAATGATCCATGGATGTTATTACCTCCAGCAGGGAAACAAACCAGTTTCTGTAATTGTTAATCCCAATAAATCCGATCACCGTGCCCAGTACACGCGATATCGCTCACAAGGCGGCGCTGCTTGATTTGCGCTCCCATCGATACCGCTATCGCCAGAAAGGCGTCTGGGCATCGCAATCAAGTCCACGTAAACCGGACTCATCTATAGCTTAAAGGTACATGCCCACTCAGTAGGCACAAAATGTTCTTTATATCAGAGACATCACCAGAGACATTTTCTGGCAACATATACATGAATTCACCATTGTCCCTCGTATTGATTGGCATTATTATACATTTTATATCAGACGTAAACACTGATATCAGATCAACAACTGTGTTTCCTTAAACTTTTAACGGACATTACTATGTATTCCATGCACTTGTATTTATTTTTTGATGTGCAATAATCATACTTTATAATCTGTCGAAAATATTATTTGTTTCAGGTGACGCATTTAATTAGTATAAATAATTAAAAAATAGCATGCCTCATTTCCATCTGAGAATAGCATGATACCGACCGATAAATATCAATATACTCTTTAGAACTGGTGGAACAGTGTTATACACTTATTTAATTCCTATAAAGAACATTTTGGGCCGACTGAGTGGGCATGTACATTTAACTCAAAGTGTTTGGCTCAGTCCCCTGTATCCTATTTCACCAACATTGCAAAGCATACTTATCTAGCAAAGTATATTTTGAGGGAGAAATTTTCAATTTAAGGATAAATTTATTAATTTGTATTATACTGAAGTTATTACATGATTATCACAGGCAAAATGACTGTGATGATGTTATGAATTCAGTATAATAATTCTGCATATTTTTAATCATCAAATATATGCAGTCGTTAGTTCTATATGAAATAATGCATTTCGGGAAAAATAAATGATTACTCCCTCAAAGTATACTTTGCTAGATTAGTATACTTTGCTGCAATGTTGATGAAATCGGAGTGGCGGAGATAAAAATAACACAAATATTGACTTCCGGTGAGTAAACCTCGTCGATCCACTCGATCGCGATATCAAAAAGGTCTTAACGGAACATGGCAGAGTTAAGTTTATACACAGGTTCCGTTGCTAACAAACAAGGTCCGTTTGAGTTTTCCGTCCCCTTCAGTGGTGGCGAGCCATTGCCCGCACGGCAGATCGTATTCCAACCCGCGGTCTAAATCCGATATCACCACCTGTATGGAAAGATGGAGAATACTCGGAGCTCCAGATAAGGTGGAGTATTTTACAGTGGGGTCAGCGTGTAAGTGCACACACGAACGAACACGACAGGTTGGAACCAACCTGTCGTGTTCGTTCGTGTCTGCACTTACACGCTGAATCCACTGTAGCAGAATACGCATTGATTATCAGAAGTGGGAGTACAAAATATACCATACCCGAAGTGTGGCTTTCCGTTCTACTGAAGACACCTCTCATTTTATAGAAATTCTCGACTCCAAAGACGACCATATATTAGGGGCGGACCAAATATTAAGGCAAATAGTACACGGCAACACCGTTAATATATCGTATAAATTTACGGTATTCTGGTACATTTATACCGTACACAAATCTGGTTTGTACGATACAAACGTACCAGAATTATACACATGTATAAAAATCGTATAAACGTACGATTTGAATGGTATATCTATACGATATTGGTTGGTATGTACGTTACAAACATACCGTACGTTTATATTATATGCATATCGTATAGAAAACGTATAGTATTGGTATAGTACGTATAGTTGACCTGCAGAAAAGCGCTACTGTACAGTCTACACTCGTTTACTCAAAGTTCAGGGGACTGAGGGAAATACATTTGAGTTAACGAGAGCTATTGTATAGGAACAGATGTACAGTGGAACCTCTCTAAACCGGACACCAAGAAAACACCTGTGATCTTATTTTTGGTGAGTTTCTTGGTCATTTATCTCCGGCGATAATGTCTGTTCGTGATTGCATAGCACACAACTATGACTCAGACTGATAAAATGCCTGATTTACAGTGAAACCCTCTTGTTTTAACATTACTTTTGTTTTCCGTATTATTTATGCAGTCCGTCATCTTTTATAACGTTATGGCGTCGTGATGCTCATGCAATACTTTTACACAATTTACAATATTTTTTACAAATAACGTGAAAAGTTGACAATTTTGATAGAGTACATGCGGAATTATTATAATTACTCTCAAAATGTTGTCAACTTTTGACGCCAATTACGGAAAATCTTGTAAATTGTGTAAACTTATTTCCTGAAATTACGCAGATGTCCGAAGGTACATCACATGGCGTGTGACAGCGACTGGAGAAATGGGGATTATGGAATTTGCGACCAATGGATTTACATTTATTGAGCATATGCTGCATATGCAGCCTATGCTCAATAAATGTAAATCAATCATGTATATCGCGATTGCAATATTTGCATTGTTCGCCATTCCATCTATCAAACATCCGTCATGCTTCAAATAAGCAATACAGACCGATATCG
Organism: Conchocele bisecta; assembly: GCA_029237695.1. Classification (NCBI taxonomy): domain Eukaryota; kingdom Metazoa; phylum Mollusca; class Bivalvia; order Lucinida; family Thyasiridae; genus Conchocele; species Conchocele bisecta. Next base: position 6,652,357 of record CM055271.1, on the reverse strand, counting down.
GCTACGTGACTGCGATGTTTGATCAGGATCTACACCGGTCACAAATCACATAAGCCCCGTTTCTCCTGTCACAGCCACATATACAGTTACCTGATCTAGGAACCACTCTGGGAGAACCCCAGAATTATCGTGACGAACATCAACCGATGTGAGGTTCCCAACAAACGACATTGTGACGAAAAACTCGTCTATGCTGAAATAGAATCGTGACTCAGATTGGTACACTACAGCCTAGGCTAATATTGCCAATATTTATCCATTTCTTTATTTCAAAATACATGAATATCGTGTCTGAGGTCAAGCAGCTTGATTTTCTGAGCCTCAGCTGTGCTACAGCTCAGGCTCAGACAATCAAACTGCATGGTTGCGAGTTGACATTGCCAATAGACGACATAAGCGTTAATAATCTGTATTTATCCATTTATTTATTTCAAAATACATGTACTTGAATATCGTGTCTGAAGTCAAACAGCTTGATTGGCTGAGCCTGAGATGTGCTACAGCTCAGACTCAGACAATCAAACTACATGGTTGCGAGTTGTTATTGCCAATAGACGACATACAGTAGCGCTTTTCTGCTCCTTACCTATTTGTATATACTAATATCGTATACGTATCGTAATCGTATAGTATTGGTATATTTAATGAGCATATCGTATGATCATATAATATTGGTATGTTTGTACCGTATCATCGTATAGTCCAAACGTACTATACGAGTATTATACACACATACGATATCCGTTCGTATATACGATATATCCGTACGGATATGGTATGAATATACCATAATCTGGTATGTTTGTACGATACAAACGTACCAGAATTATACAGATGTATACTAATCGTATAAACCTACGATTTGAATGGTATATCTATACGATATTGGTTGGTATGTACGGTACAAACATACCGTACGTATATATTATATGCATATCGTATAGAAAACATATCGTATTGGTATAGTATACGTATAGTATTGGTATAGTACGCATAGTTGACCTGCAGAAAAGCGCTACTGTAAGCGTTGATAATCTTGGCAAGATTACCGCAGGCGGTTGGGTATGGCGTGATACTCGCGGGAGGCGACGTAAATTGTATGTTGGAAACAATGCACCCAAACCATCAGAGATACCGAAATAACACATAAAACACCGAAAATATGAACCGTTCTTCAAGAACCTGTGGTATAATGTCATATTCCTATACCAAATGTTCGAAATAGAATAAATATTTGACAACATTTCGTTACATTTTATACAATTATAATATTCTGTATTACCAAAAAACTGTTTTTGCATGGTTTATATTAGAAACAAAAATTTGGTCTGTGCGTGGTGTCCGAAGGACTCCTGGCAAACTTTAAACATACCAAATGTATTGTCACCCCAGTAAACGCAACAGCCCATGGTTTAATTGCTTATATTTACACTGCATTTTCTGATATTTTCAAAACGGTAAATAATCAAATATGGCGTTAAAATTAACAATAATCTTGTTTTACGTCATTTTGTCGCAATTCCTGGAACAGCGACGTTGCGAACTTTAACCTATCAAGAACACCGCGCGACGTCACGTGTGTCTAATGTATTGTATTGGGATGTAAACGCAATACGTCGAATTGGCGTTTGCATTATGGATTTATAGAAGGGGACATATTGTATATATTAGGGGACACAACTCGTCCATTGTCTGTTTGTAAGCTGAATTCGATTACTTCTCTTGTCGAACCATAACCTTCCTGTGCCAGTTGAAATTACTTTGTCCTAAATTATACGTTTGTATGGCATAAAATGGGTGTGATAACACAGTTTATTACTTAGATATCAATTTTTACCTAGAAATCGCCTGTATTTGCCTACAGCAATAACATACACAGTCCAGGCTGATACGGCGTGTTTTCCAGTCTCATACTGAAACTTCTAGTGTGATAATGCCATTTCTAGTCTGATACCATCGTTACTAGTCTGATACCGCCGTTTCCAGTCCGATACCTTGTCTCGTGCGCGTATTAAACCAGTTCCTTTGGGCATGCGCATTGCCTATGTTTACTTTATCGGCTGCGCAAATGTTGACAGATGCCGTGAATTTAAATGTGTAGGCTCTGTATTTCATCATTCAATCATGGATAACGTTATAGATTTTAATATAGGATTATCACAACTGCCGGATGATTTATATTGAAATTGATATCTAAGTAATCTAAGTAATAAAGACGTTAATACGTGTCTTGTTTGATATCGGACTAGGTATCGTCCCTCGGTAACTTAGTATCAGCCTTCGACCTTCGGTCTCAGGCTGATACCAAGTTCCCTCGGGCCGATACCTAGACCGATATCAAACAAGCCACGTATTAGCCTCTAAGTATTACATTCATAATATACAATGTACATAGTGTAATAAATATGTACATCAATGTAACATGTTGTGTTGATTTTATATGTGTAAATATATTTATTACACTTGTTGACTGATTTCATTTATAAGAAAATCAGTCAACGAGCTTATAAATATCATACTAATCATTACCAATGTAAATGCGCTCGCTCGCTCTATCCCTCTCTCTCTCTCTCTCTCTCTCTCTCTCTCTTCTCTCTCTCTCTCTATATATATATACAGACAAGGAACGTAATTAATGCTGAGTTAAAGGCACTGGCTCCCAGATAATCGCAAAAAGTAATAAAACAGATTCGCAAAAACAAACTAATTTAGTTACATAGTTGTATCGTATTTCAGAACCCAAATTCGCCTATGAATGTCATAAAACATCACGGATTTGTAGGAAAATACTGAGAAAATAACTAGCTACACCACTTCTGCGCTAATCTTGCCAATATTTGAATTTATTTTCATTTCAAAATGCTTGAATATTGGGTTTGAAATCAAGCAGCTTGATTGGCTGAAAATGAGCCGTGCTACAGCTCAGGCTCAGCTAATCTAATTGATTGACTTAACACAGGCGAGTTCTGGGTATAAGTACGGTAATTTACCGGACGAAAGTACAAAGGGAGTACGAAAGTTCGGAATTGTGTACATAATTGACGAATCATGTCGTGCGTAATGAGTGAGAATTAATAGTTTCAGAATACTATGTAAATTACCCAAAACCAACGAAATCCACCCAAATCTACCCAAAATACCCATATGACACCAACATGCTGGCCATCTATTCAAACACGTGTGGGCCGGGCGGCCGGGCGGCCGGGCGGCCGGGTTTCATTCACAGCTTGCAATTTTCCACGGATCGTAACCAAATTCGGTATACATACTTATCGTAGCAAGACGGAGAGACCTATTCATTTTAAAGCTTTCCGATGACTTATCTCCCCTTGGTGGCCATTTTTTCGTAATATGTCCTTTTCCACTCAATAACTCAAGTTCTACTTGACGGATCGTAACCAATAACTGTTCTTTGTAGGAATTAAATATGTGTATACTTGTGTCACTATTCCACCAGTTCTAAAATTTACAACTGCCCGCTATACACCATTACCCCATGTATTGATTGACATTATTATACATTTTATAACAGACGTAAATTTCCACACTGATATCAGGGGCGATAACCGTGTTTCCTTAAACTGTTAACGGACATTACTATGTATTCTCTGTATTTATGTTTTGATGTGCAGTGATCATATATGTACTTTATAAACTGATTAAAACATTATTTATGTTCAGGTGACGCGTTTAATTAGTATAAACTCATTAACAAATATCATACCTCATTTGCATATGAAAATAGCCTAATACCACCGCGTGTCACTATCAGTAAAATAAATATTACTAAATGATTATATATATACAATACAATACAATACAATATCCTTTATTAAGCATTAAGCAATACAATGCTTCTAGCCTTTAACATAAAACTTGTGTAGTGCACATAAAATACATGTTTTACGGAATGTAAATGGAGAAGCTTTTGTTAATTGTAATTATACACTAATAGATGCCACCAAAATGATCACTTTGCAGTATTAGCAACTTAAATAAAAATAAGTTTATTCTTCCAGCAATTCTTTTCTCAAATTGCTGGCAAAATAAACATATTTCGACAGATTAATTACTGTTTTTCGATTGGTCGATGTCATTAAATGATCATACTTATTTAGTGTTGGCCATCTACAAAAATAAGGTTTGAAATGTTGTTTTCTTATGTTTGTATAAAGAGGACAGACTAAAAGAAAGTGATACTAACTTTCTATCGAGTTTAAATTACAACATTTACAAATTCTTTCATCCCTGGGAATATTATGATATCTGCCTCTTTCTATTTCTAAAGAATGCGAAGATAATCGAAATCGTGATAGTGAAATTCTATATTTTCTATTCATTATAATATCTAAGTACGGTTCTAAAGTTAGTGAAGATTTATATCTAGCATACGATGAAAGTCGTTGAGATCTAGTTATATCATTATACCAAGATTGATGGTAATTATCTAAAATTCTCTGTTTTATTTGCATGATATAATGTGTATTATTATGTAATAATGTGTCTTGATTAACCCATAACTCTGTTAACCCTATGTCATTAATCATTGTTTTTATCTGATAAGCCCAATTTGTATTGTTATACGATACATTATTTTCTGCGTCGCTTTTCAACATGTTATACATTTTTTTGGTTACATTATTGTCGTTTAATTTTAATAGTTTTATCCAATATCGGGTTATGTGAACTTTACGAATTACGCTCAGTGGAACTCTACCTAATTCCCCGTATAGCCCTATTAGATTAGTTGATTTGTTGACACATAATACTTTTCGAAGAAATTTAGTATGAATATTTTCAATATCTTTTCCTTTGTGAAACCCCCATATTTCTGATGAGTAATTTAAAACACTAGACACCAATTTATCAAACAATTTACATTTTTCATGTGTGGAAAATTCATAATGATTGAATATAGAAAATAGTCTATACATTGCTTTCGATGCATGTTCATATACATTTTTGTGTTCTAGCCCAGTTTCCGTTTTTGAAAAAATATATACCTAAATATTTGAAAGATGTTACAATTTCTAATTTTTCATTATATAGAAAAAAGTCATAATTGGTATGTCGCCCTTTTTCAAATATTAATACTTTTGTTTTTCCTGTATTTATTTTTAATCTCCACGTGTTACAATAATTTTCTATGTCAGTTAACATCGATTGCACAGATTCTGGTGAGGTTGCGAATAATACCTGATCGTCAGCATATAGTAGGAGAAATATTTTCAATTCGTTTATCGTAAAAATTCCATCTATATTGGTGTTTATGTTTTCAATTATATCATTTACAAACAACATAAATAATAGAGATGAGCTTGGATCCCCCCTGTTTTACCCCACCCCCATATGTGATTCGATAAATTCGGATGTTTTCTGGTTATGTTTTATTGCTGATCGTACAACAGAATACATAGCTTTTAATGCTTTAGTCATTTTAGTGCTTACATTTTCAGCTATCATTTTTTGCCATAAAAAAGATCGATTTATTTTGTCGTAACATTTTTTCATAGTTAATAAAAATGCTATATAGTTTTTGACCAGAATTTAATACCTTTGATATTATTGAGTGTAACATGAAAATACAGTCAGTTGTGCTTTTACCAGCTTGATATCCATATTGAAAATCGGTTATTTTTTCATATTTTTTTGTCCACTTTGTTAAACGGTTCAGTAGTATTTGTGAATATATTTTAGCTAAAATGTTATTCAGAGTTATTCCTCGATAATTTTTGGCTTGTGTTTGGTCGCCACCTTTAAAAATAGGTATAATATAGCCAAGTCCCCAGCTTTCTGGATATTCAGAGTTATTAAACATTTTGTTATATAGCTTTGTCAGGTATGGTGAGATAATCTCAATAGCTGCTTTAATTATAGAGGCTGATAACATTATCAGGACCATTTGCTTTAGAGCTATTTTGTCCGAGAACTGCTTATTTTTACATTCTAATTCAGTTACTTCAGAATCAAGCTCATTATCATATTTAAAATCGAGTTTCTGTATTACCATCTATATTATCGTTTTCCCAAAATAATGAATTGAAATGATCATACAGAGTTTCGGCTGTAATATTATTATTTTTATTTTCTTGTTTTGTATAGCATTTTTTCAACGCTTTCCAAAATGTTCGCGGTTGTGCCTTAGCAATATTTTCCAATCGGCGCACTTCGCTTATTTTAAACCGGTGTCTGTTCTTTTTTTTTACATTATTATACGCGGTTCTTGTTTTTATGAAATAATTTCTATTATCACGGATTTATTTTTTATTGAATAAATTCCTTGCTTTTGTGAATGTGTTTTTTTTGCATCATAGCACTGATCATTAAACCATTTGGGAAAAATTTAAAATTATTATCATCGTTTTGCTGTTTTCGTATTTTCTTCGAGAACACAAGTTTAGCATTTTCATGTAAAAAATTCGTTAACGTATCAACTTGTGTTGTACATGGTGCATTTTGATCGTATAAACTATTTAAAATCTCGATATTATTGCGTAGGAGTGTTTTATATTCATCCGATTTTTCTTTATCGAATATAATTTTTTCTTCATATATCGGTGAACTATAGACTTTTTCGTTCACAACAGGTTTGCGCTTTATCGTGAAATATAATGCAGCATGATCCGAAAATTCGTTCCAGTCTAGTACACTGAAATTTATTATAGTTTTATAATAATTTACGTGTACTAATAAATAATCAGTGACACTCATACCCCGAGTTGAGCTGAACGTGAAGTGTATGTGTATATATGTGTATAGCGGGCACTCGTAATTGTTAGAACTGGTGGAATAGTGACACAAGTATACACTTATTTAATTCCTATAAAGAACAATGTGTGCCTAATGAGTGGGCTTGTACTTTAAAGGATGTGATAGATTGACCGTGTCACGTGACGCGTATTGGTAAAAATAGCACGAGGTGGGAAAATACCCTTTCTGGTCGCGGCATATAAAATGCGATTTAACACCAATTAACACGCGCCGTAATTAAAAATAACTCGTTAGTGGATAGACAAATGGCTCATATAAGGCATGACAGAAAATGAAAAGTAGTAGTACAGTGTAACCTGCTGCGTGGGCATATACCTTTAAAATGCAAAGTACTCGCTACTGATCATATTGTTATATTAATATTTGATGCAACTATTACACATTATATTTGTTCATTATATTACATGTACTATATTATTAATTGATGCCGTAACCGTAATGTCATAATAAATATTTAAATGGAAAATAATTGTAAATATCAATGCGACAAGCCGTGAGATAACAGCTGCATATTTTAGTGTTAAGCACTGCACACAACCGCCTGCGTTAATCTTGTCCAGATTATCAGCGTTTCTGAACATGTCTACCAGTTCCAACTCGCAGTCAAGCAGTTTGATTGGTTGAGCCTCAGCTACAGCGCAGGCTCAGTCAATCAAGCTGCTTTACTTCAAGCACACTGTTGAATTATTTTGAAATAATGAAATTGACAAATATTGGCAATATTAGCGCAGGCGGTTGTGTACACAGTAGCATCATTGCGATTTATGTTGGATATATAGCATAATCACGTGGTTACAACAACAACAACAATGGCTGAAAGGGTTGAAAGCGCGCCCTCTCCAAAGTAAGTATTATTTGATATTTTCCTTAATAGGCAACTCATTCTGATGAGATATGGCGCAGCAAACGCGCCTTCATGAGCTGCATTTGGAGTTCGGCACATACTTATGTCGTTTTTGCGAAGAATCGATTTCCGTGTCTGTAGACACGGAAATCGATTGTTCGCAAAAACGACAGAAGTTTGGGCCAAAGTACCGAGACCACCAAATGCAGCTTAACAAGACCCGTTTGATGCGCCATATTTCATAGAAATCCGTTTGATAATAAGGACACAATAAAAGAATACGAACTTTGAATCGGAGGGCTTCTGGAAGTTTCAGTGCTTGTTGTTGTTGTTGTTGTAACCATGTAATCATACACATTGTATAGGAGATCTGATAACGATATTGTCTGTCCACATTTTGCTGCCGACGAACTTTGGTAAGTAGTTTTTTATCAATATAAAAAGTCACTCTCCCTATTTTTGAAATTACATAAAAAAAAAAATCCAATAGGAATTGAACATGCACTGTTGGAATTTGTGCACCGATTGTCAAAATGAAACTTTGGTTTTCTTAGCTACATCATTTCCAAGCTATCTGACCAGGTTTTTTTTCTCATTTTTTTACTGTGCCCGCCACCATCCAGCTCCTTTTTGCCACTTGTTTAATTCCCAGGAAAATCATTTTATCGCTATGAAATCAATATTTGATGGAATTTCATCAGATAAAAAAAATTGGGTAGGGTGACTTTTATGTTGTTCATAAAAAAGTACTTACATTTAAACATTTTTTAGATTTAATAGCCAAACGTTCGTTTGCAGAAAAACCTGGAACAGACCGTATTGTGATTTATTGTTTACGGCCGACATGTAGTTTCTCGACCAATGCAAGAACAGCATTTCGTTTCAATAATTCGCATATTGCGACACTTTCGCCAATATTTATTAAATTAATCATTAAATGTTCAGCCGCTATGTTTAGAACTGATTTTACTCCTTCTTGTCATCAGTTCACGAGGCTGGAACCCAAAGGCCGTAGGCCGCGGGTTCAAATAGTTTCCAAGGGGACACGGCAAACGTTTACCCACGACTGGACATGGTCATACGTTATTGTTACATTTCCGTCGGAAACATAGTGCAATTTGAACATATATGTGGCAGTAATTTCGGTACTTTGATAACCCGTTCCATTCAAACAGCTGATTTGCACACACATATTCCGGGGCCGCATTACACGTCGCGTTATGCAGCCGCATCAATTTAAATTTCCAGTGCGACCGTTGTGAACTGGTCTGGTGACGTAATCGCGCGTTAAAGTAACGTCATGAAACACATGCATTACGTAGGTGTTGGCTTGGCCCCGGAATGAGCATTGTTTACAACCATGGTCAAACAGCACGCGCTGTAGGTTTGAACACGTGAGCGGTGTCAAACAACGACAGACATGTAACAATATAAGGTTTGACCATGTCCAGCCGTGTGCAAACGTTTGCTGTGGCCCGAGTGAACTGTTTGAACCCAAGGCCGCAGGCAGCGGGTTCAAACAGTTCCCGAGGGCCACAGCAAACGTTTGCACACGGCTGGACATGATCTGCGACCCGCCGCGGGTTCAAACAGTTCCCGAGGGCCACAGCAAACGATTGCACACGGCTGGACATGATCAAACGTTAGTGTTACATTTCCAACAAAAAATGTAATTTGAGCATTATAATATTCAGTATTTTCAGTACTTTTATAAATCGTCCCATTCACGTAGATACTTTTCGGTATTCATATTCCGGGGCCGCGTCATGAACGTCATGAACGTCATGAAGTAGTGACGTCATGAAGACACTTCCGCGTAGTGACGTCATGAAGACACTTCCATTACGCGCGGCCCCGCCCGGAATGAGCATTGCCTAAAGCCATATGCAAACAGCACGAGCTACATATGTGCAAACAACGGAAACCATGTAACAATTAAGATTATTCCCTGCCCCTTACGCTGATATCTTTAAGTAGTACTCAGGTTCGATCTTGAGATGAGTCTCCGTACTGTCTCCCAGGTGGCCATGCAGGGTTATCCAGACGTTTGCATGAGTTCCGGCGACTTCGCGGTCCCCGGTGTGTATTACTATTCTGTATTCGTGTAGATCTATGTCTGAAGTATAATTATAGGTTATTTGTGTGTGGATGTATGCACGAGTTCCGCAGCGTGCAATATTGCGTGACTTTCTCAATATCATTTCGCTGCGGAACGAGTAGCATATATACACTTAACAAATCAAATAACATGTTTAGTATATACACTTAACAAATCAAATAACATGTTTACTATATACACTTAGCAAATCAAATAACATGTTGACTATATACACTTAACAAATCAAATAAAATGTTTAGTATATTCGTGCACACAAATCAAATAACATGTTTACTATATACGTGCACAAATCAAATAACATATTTAGTATATACATGCACAAATCAAATAACATATTTAGTATATACTTGCACAAATCAAATAACATGTTTAGTATATTCGTGCACACATCAAATAACATGTTTAGTATATACGTGCACAAATCAAATAACATGTTTACTATATACGTGCACAAATCAAATAACATGTTTAGTATATACATGCACAAATCAAATAACATGTTTAGTATATACGTGCACAAATCAAATAACATGTTTAGTATATTCGTGCACACATCAAATAACATGTTTAATATATACGTGCACAAATCAAATAACATGTTTAGTATATACGTGCACAAATCAAATAACATGTTTACTATATACGTGCACAAATCAAATAACATGTTTAGTATATACCTGCAAAAATCAAATAACATGTTTAGTATATACGTGCACAAATCAAATAACATGTTTAGTATATACGTGCACAAATCAAATAACATGTTTAGTATATACTTGCACAAATCAAATAACATGTTTACTATATACGTGCACAACAAATAACATGTTTACTATATACGTCCACAAATCAAATAACATGTTTAGTATATACGTACACAATCAAATAACATGTTTAGTATATACGTGCACAAATCAACTAACATGTTTAGTATATACGTGCACAAATCAAATAACATGTTTAGTATATACGTGCACAAATCAAATAACATGTTTACTATATACGTGCACAAATCAAATAACATGTTTAGTATATACGTGCAGAAATCAAATAACTTGTTTAGTATATACGTGCACAAATAATAACATGTTTAGTATATACGTGCACAAATCAAATAACATGTTTAGTATATACGTGCACACATCAAATAACATGTTTAGTATATACGTACACCATTCGCAGTTTAAATGCGCTTCAAAAAGTATGTAAAATATAAATTAGTGCTGATTTAGAAATAACTACTTTGCTAGGTGAAACCTAGTTCCGGCACTGACCAATATGAACAAACGAGACGTCAATATGGAAGAATATTGACGTCTTGCGTTGCATTGTGTTTAAATGGGAAACGAAAGTACGTATATAATAAATATACATACAGTGGAATCTCTCTAAACCGGACACCAATAAAACGCATGTGATCTTATTTTGATGAGTTTCTCGTTCATTTATCTCGGGTGATAACGTCTGTTCATGATCGCATAGCACATAAATATGTCTCAGAATAATCAAATGCCTAATTTACAGTGAAACCTCTCTAAGCCGGATACCATGGGGACCTCTCAGGGTGTCCGGTTTAGAGAGGTTTCACTGTATATGAATGGGTCAGTGGATGAAGGGATCCATCCATCCATCCATCCATTCATTTGTACATCCGGTTAGCCAAGTCTTTCAATCAATCAATCAACCAATCAAATCAATAAACTATTACATTTTAGTAATTTCCAATAACCTCCGAAGGGAAGCACATTTAATACACCGTGTGTATCGTGGTTTCGCGGTTTCACGTATGGCTTGGGCTCGCGCGACGTCATGACGTCCGGCTCATAACATCCGGTTTACTGCTACACTATGGACGTCAGATAGGACTGCCAATACAGTTTCACACTATTTTGATAAAGACCATGTGGTCGAAAATTTAATAAAAATAGTGACTTTAAAACAATGTGTATTACATTTTAGGTAATAACATTATTTAAATAGATCCACAATTGTACAAACCTTTGATACAATAAACCCATGGCGGAGTTGTCGTTCCTGGTGGATTATCCCTGTAGATGGCGCTGTAGATTATCCCTGTAGACGCCCCCGTATCTGTGTTGTATAGGAAACAGACAGCCAATTGATTTCCCATAGACCCACATTCACACACAAATGACAATTGCAAACTACCTGCGACAAAATCAATTTTGTTACTTCCATTCCTGGAGTCAGTGACCTAAGCCGGCTCCAGATCCATGCCAAACACGGGGTCATGCGGGTTGATTTCCATGAGTTATTTCCCCTTTTTTGACGGAACCGTCTACTTTCACTTTCGAAATCTCTATCTCACCCCCACATCAAGTCGCACACAGAAAAAATTTAACCTGCATGTGTAGAGCATGCAAATAATATAATAAAATGTTTGGCACAGACATACCTTTCCTGCAGCATCTATTTTATTTATCTATCTGTCATAATAATAACAATCAATGCCGTTGTCCTGAGAATTTACTCCTTGTTGCTAAGCTGTACCAGGACTGGTTTACCGTCTATATTATTCATAAGTTGACTGTGTCCTATAGAAGAAGATAATTTTCTGATTTTGTATTAATTATAATAAGTATTCATTAACTTTCATCGAAATATGTTTTCCCATTGATTGGGTCAGTACAGTGCGAGTCGCGACATATTTAGTATTTCGTGACAACCCTCAAACCAGCATAGAAGATTTAACGGTTTCATGATTTCCGTTGGTCCACTAATGATGCCCTGTTATACGAAAAACCGCATAAATGCTTTACGCAATGACACTAACTCATTGAGTCGAACACTGTTTCACACAACTGATTGGTTTTGCTATTTCCTATAACAAATGTTATGCAATAATGGACAACATTCACAGCCAACCCACAAAATTCAAGGTTATCGAGTAAACTTTGGTTTCACACACAGGCAACACTCATTTCAGTATTACAAATTGATTCAATGGGTCCAGAAAACATTATACACATGCTATCTATACAAATGTAGCAAAGAAATTACCCAAAAGCTGTGCTGGATAAGCAAAAATTGGAAGATTTTTGCCAAAAAATCCAGTTTCCGATAAATAAGAAATAACTATGGTAAATACGGTAATTGGTTTCTTCTGACAGAATTTGCCAAATTTCCTAAAGCAGACATTTTACTTGATACCATCACTTCAGCTAACATTCTAGCAATGTCCCATAGCTGAAAAGTGGTACTTCTTTGAGAAATTTGCCATATTAAGCTGATGGGAAACCAAATTATCTCCCCCTTTTTCATTATTAGAAGGATTTTTTTTCTCATTTTCACGATTTTCAACATTTTTTTTTGCGTCGAATATTGTCGTGAAATGATGGCGAATGCCGGAAGACGCGATCGGGCAATAAAAAAGATACAACTGGTACCATTGCAGACAGCCTGTAGAAACAGGGTCATATAGGAAACAGACAACCAATTGATTTCCCATAGACCCACATTCACACACACATGACAATCGCAAACTACCTGCGACAAAATCAATTTTGTTACTTCCATTCCTGGAGTCAGTGACCCAAGCCGGTTCCAGATCCATGCCAAACACGGGGTCATGCGGGTTGATTTCCATGAGTTATTTCCCCTTTTTTGACGGAACCGTCTACTTTCACTTTCGAAATCTCTATCTCACCCCCACATCAAGTCGCACACATAAAAAATTTAACCTGCATGTGTAGAGCATGCAAATAATATAATAACATGTTTGGCACAGACATACCTTTCCTGCAGCATCTATTTTATTTATCTATCTGTCATAATAATAACAGTCAATGCCGTTGTCCTGAGAATTTACTCCTTGTTGCTAAGCTGTACCATGACTGGTTTAACGTCTATATTATTCATAAGTTGACTGTGTCCTATAGCAACGACCGGCAAGCCACATCCATTGTCGCTTCACATACGTATGCGCACGCAATTACGGAAGTGACGTTAACTGTTCGTATTAGAACGTCTGTTACGTCATCGATGTTGGCAGTGTCGGTTCGGGATAGAGACGCGAATTGTTCCGTTGCCGGGATACAGACGTAAACAAAACACACGCTTACCATGATTATAATATCTCTAGTTACCATAGTTACGCATGTATGTCCTAGTCACTGACTTGTACACTATTAAAGGAACTGCTTTTCAGCGACTCGACAGAGACTACTGTCTGTTTCACGAAAGCCGCCCACATTTTACGGCTATATAAACAATGCAATAACAATAATTTGTTCATACTGCTAAATTTTATAAATACATGTATTTAAGAATGAGCTTTCTTTATATTTTGTGAAATTTGGTGCAATATTGATTTTGTTACGAAAAAACAATTTCCCCATGTTAAATCCCCGTAGACATCTTCACAGAGTGGGGATTTTTTTTCTAATTTCAGAAATAGTGGACCGATTTTCCAAATTTAACTTTTGTTTTCTTAGTTAGATCTTAGTTAGATCCTTTCCAATATATCTAGCCAGGTCTCGGAGTCGTTTTTTGACTCCTCCCACAGATCCTCTACCTCCTTTCCCCCCATGTTAAAGATACATGCCCACTCAGTAGGCACAAACTATTCTTTATATCAGAGACATCATATGAGACATTTTCTGGCAAAATAAACATTCATTCACCATTAATTACCCCACGTATTGATTGACATTATTATACATTTTATATGAGAAGTAAATTTCCACACTGATATCAGGGGCGATAACCGTGTTTCCTTAAAATGTTAACTGACATTGCTATTTATTCTCTGTATTTATTTTTTGATGTGCAATGATCATACTTTATAATCTGTCGGAAATATTATTTTTTCTGGTGACGCATTCAATTAGTATAAATAATTAAAAAATATCATGCCTCATTTGCATATGAAAATAACAAAAAAATCACCCTCCCGGAAAACAATTATTTTGATGAAATTCCGTGAAATATTGATTTTATTGCGAAAATATGGGAATTTAACATGGGGCCTAAAAATATATTTTGTTTAGATATTTTTATTTGTGGACCGATTTGCAAAATCTAACTTTTGTTTTCTTAGTTATCTAGCCAGGTTTCGGAGTCAATTTCCAAAGTTTTCGTTTTTTAGCTCACCTGAGCGAAACTTATGTGAGCTATTGTTACCGCAATGTGTCCGTCGTCCGTTGTCGTCCGTCGTCCGTCCGTGAACATTTTCAAACGTCTTCTCCCCGGTAACCATTGGGCATATACAGTAGCGCTTTTCTGCAGGTCAACTATGCGTACTATACCAATACTATACATATACTATACCAATACGATATGTTTTCTATACGATATGCATATAATATAAACGTACAGTATGTTTGTACCGTACATACCAACCAATATCGTATATGTATACCATTCAAATCGTACGTTTATACGATTTGTATACATCTGTATAATTCTGGTATGTTTGTATCGTACAAACATACCAGATTATGGTATATTCATACCATATCCGTACGGATATATCGTATATACGAACGGATATCGTATGTGTGTATAATATTCGTATAGTACGTTTGTACTATACGATGATACGGTACAAACATACCAATATTATATGATCATACGATATGCTCATTAAATATACCAATACTATACGATTACGATATGTATACCATATTAGTATATACAAATAGGTAAGGAGCAGAAAAGCGCTACAGTTTTCTGTAGTCACCAAACTTCATGGTGATGGTCCTTAGGTAGGGGGATTACAAAATTGTTCAAATGACGTCATTACGTAATCCAAGATGGCTGCCGTCTAAAAATATCACAAATTCTTCTAAATCTTCTTAAAAGTTATGGTCCATGGGTGAAGCCTTTTCAGATTTGTTAAAATGGATGTCATCGCTAATCCAAGATGGCCGCCGTCTAAAAATAGCATAAATTCTTAAAACATCTTCTTCTCATGAACCGTCAGCCGGATTTCGACGAAACTTGGTAGGAAAGGTCGATGTACAAAGCTCTTTCAAAGTTGTTAAAATGGTGACCCCGGGATCAAAAATAGGCGTGGCCCGTGGGGTCAAATTGGGGTAAAATGATATTTTTGACCGAAAATGGTCATGTCCATATCAAATCGAAGGTATCAAAGAGGCGATCGCTCTGGTACATTTTATTGTCGAAATTGGATGGAAATTTCATCCAAGATGGCCGCCGAAAGGTCAAAAGGTCGTTCTTTTATTAGAGATTTCAAAATTCTTCTTCACACGAACCGCTTGTCCCATGGTGGCGAAATTTCACAATTATGGTCCATGTGTGAAGCCTTTTCAGATTTGTTAAAACGGAGGTCGTCGCTAATCCAAGATGGCCGTCGTCTAAAAATAGCACAAATTCTTAATAAATCTTCTTCTCATGAACCGCCAGCCGGATTTGGACGAAACTTGGTAGGAATGATCGACGTAGAATGCTCTTTCAAAGGTGATAAAATGGTGACCCCGGGATCAAAAATGGGCGTGGCCCGTGGGGTCAAATTTTATTTTTGACCAAATATGCTCATGTCATATATCAAATTGAAGGTATCGATGGGGCGATTGCTCTGGTGCAATATTTGTCGGAATCGGATGATTATGTCATCCAAGATGGCCTCCAAAAGGTCCATTTATTCGAGATTTTGAACGTCTTTTTCTCAGGAACCACATGGCCGATGCTGGCCAAACTTCATAGTAAGTTAAGATCCTTGGGTGAAGCATTTTCATATTTGGTAAAATGAGAGTCATCGCTTAATCCAAGATGACCGCCATCTAAAAAGAGCACAATTTCTTTGAAACACGTATGAACTCAATGTCACATTCTCCTCTGGTGTTCATAGAGTCAGGTGAGCGAATTAGGGCCATCATGGCCCTCTTGTTTACTCCTCTTCCACCTCTTTCGCCTCTTTTTTTTCCCATGTTAAATTCCCATAGGAAAATGTTTTTTTCGCTATTAAATCCATATTTTATTTCACCAAACAAACAATTTTGGGGAGAGTGACTTTTTGTTATTCGTGAAAAAGTACTTACATTTAAATATTTTTTAGATTTAATGTGTTTAATAGCCAACTGTTTGTCGACAGAAAAACCCGGCAGTAGTCTCTTGGCAATTCATATGATATCGCTGTTTAAGGATCAACTACATATTACTATAGCATCACACTATCCGATGTTTTTTGTCATGAATATCTATAAATGTGGCTGTGAGTGGATAAATGGGGCTGTAGTGTTTTCTGGCCAGTGTAGATCCTGATCAGGATCTGCACTGATCGCCATTCCAGCAATGATACACCCGTTATGCGTCTAACAAGCAATGTAGATTGTTATCAGGCTACAGGAATGTGATATTTTATCAGGAGCTACGCTATTCATGCTACACAAATACCATAAGCCCCATTTCTCCAGTCACAGCCACATGATGATTTGACTGGAGAAATAAGGCTTATTCCGTTTGCGAGCAGTGCATTCGCGCAATCTGATCACGGTCTGCACGGTTGGCGAACCAATCAAGTATACACACCCTTCATGTTTCATACCAACAACATAAGTCATTATGAGGCTGGTATATTTTACTCCCAGACTCGGGGATAGACTGGTCACACATGGCATAAGCCCCATTTCCCCAGTCAGTCACAGGCACATATGTATGTATTAATCCAGTGTCTGGCGCCGTCTTTACGCCTGAATGCTAAATTAGCCATCAACTATCACCAAATTGTAGTGCTCACATTTATGATCAGCCAGCCTATGTCCTGATACATGTATGTGAATATCCATAATTAAAAGGATGTATTGCCTAATATGGCCCGTCTATGGCCTGTGGGCCGTTTCACTAAACTTCGTACGAGTGAAATGTTCGTAAGTGCAAATTTAGGATCGTCTGGATATTTTATTTGATGGATTTACATTTATAGCTGTGCTCAATAAATGTAAATCCAATAATTATTGAAAACAAAGTTAATGCCAAATGTACGGACTTTCATAATTTTGAATTTACGAACATTTTAGTCGTACGGAGTTTAGTAAAACGGCTCCTAGATTCCGAATTGATATAATTCCGCATGTACTCTGAAAATATTGTCGCCATTTAGGACGCCATTTACGACAATTATTGTAAATTTAGTAAACATATTTTATGAAATTACGCGAATGTCCGAAGGTACAAAATCGTCCAGGGCCTGATCTGTGACTCCGTTTTCAAAATTTGCTATATTTTTCATAAATAAAGTCAAAAGTTGACAACATTTTCAGAGTACATGCGGAATATAATTCCGCATGTACTCTGAAAATATTGTCCACTTTCGACGTCATTTACGAAAATTACTGTACATTTTGTAAACATATTTTATGAAATTACGCAGATATAGAAGGTAAAAATCGCATGGCGTGTCTCATATGTCTAGATCCTGATCTGTGACACTAGTGCAAGAAATGGGACTTATTGTAATTGTGACCAGTCTAACAGCTATTCTGTTGTTTTGGCCAGTCTACCTCCTGATCTGTGACTTGTGAATCGGGACGTATTATATTTGTGGCCAGTCTGGTGCCAGTCTGGTATCTTGTTCCTCCACTTTCCGCTATAGACAACTCAAGGGAGGGAACTGATGCTTCTGTTTAGCCCAGCAATGTAACGTATTATCGCCCCTGAATAGCACACAATGCAAGAATCATAGTACCAAAGGAATATGATTTCATTGAAGCTTAGAATAAAAAAGCAAAACAATTTTATTTTTTTTACTTTTTTTTTATAGTCGGACATTCGGTCCGGCGACTTCCGGTTTACCGTCGGACCGGCGGCAATTTTAACGGACATGTCCGACGGATCGACGACTTTCGCGGAGACTGAATTATATAATACATGAATCTTATCTTAAAGTGAATACTCTAATTCTGAGACCTTCTGGGTGATATATCGATTGACACTGATGACGTCATTCACCACAATGTCAGTAATTGAAATAATCACTATCGGGTGCCACTAATTATTTAAAAAAGTGACGTGGAAAATACAAATCTTCAAGTTATTTCATACAAATATAATAAAACGGAAAAATATAATTTTCACTATTTATTGCACAATATTTTTAGGGAAGCAGACTAAATGTGTAAACTAACGTAGTTGTAAGAAATGTATATTTACAGTAGATGTGCGTCTCTACTCATCCCAACACATCAATTAGCCATTCAAAATAGAAACAACGTTTATTAGTATGTGGAAACTGACCTTCCTTTAAAATGCTGAATTATTTTTGTCGTCTGCTGTTTAATTTACATTTTCGCATCAAAACATGGTTTGACAGCTTTTCAGAATCATTTCTAAAATGCTGCCAAACCATGTTTTACTAGAAGAAAAGGACAACATATGAAATAACAGCAGACGACATAATTCGGTTGCTGCATTCTATTGGTTAATACTAATGATCCATGGATGTTATTACCTCCAGCAGGGAGACAAACCAGTTTCTGTAATTGTTAATCCCAATATCGCTCACAAACTGGCGCTGCTTGATTTGCGTTCCCATCGATACCGCTATCGCCAGAGAGGCGTCTGGGCATCGCAATCAAGTCCACGTAAACCGGACT
>CM055271.1:6599498-6632548 GCA_029237695.1 Conchocele bisecta | reverse complement strand
ACAAATCCCATAAGCCCCGTTTCTCCAGTCACAGACACATGTACAGTTTACCTGATCTAGGAACCAAGCTGGACAATACCCAGAATCATCGTGACGAAAATCAACCGATGTGAGGTTCACAACAAACGACATTGTGACGAAAAATTCGTCTACGCTGAAATAGAATCGTGACTCAGATTGGTTCACTACAGCCTAGGCTAATATTGCCAACATGTATCCATTTCTTTATTTCAAAATACTTGAATATCGTGTCCGAGGTCAAGCAGCTTGATTTGCTGAGCCTCAGCTATGCTACAGCTCAGGCTCAGACAATCAAACTGCATGGTTGCGAGTTGACATTGCCAATAGACGACATAAGCGTTGATAATCTGTATTTATGCATTTCTTTATTTCAAAATACATGTACTTGAATATCGTGTCTGAAGTAAAAAAGCTTGATTGGCTGAGCCTGAGCTGTGCTACAGCTCAGGCTCAGACAATCAAACTACATGGTTGCGAGTTGTTATTGCCAATAGACGACATAAGCGTTTATAATCTTGGCAAGATTACCGCAGGCGGTTGGGTATGGCGTGATACTCGCGGGAGGTGACGTAAATTGTATGTTGGAAACAATGCACCCAAACCATCAGAGATACCGAAATAACACATAAAACACCGAAATATGAACCGTTCTTCAAGAACCTGTGGTAAAATACGTCATATTCCTATACCAAATGTTCGAAATAGAATAAATATTTGAAAGAATTTCGTGACATTTTATTCAATTTTAATATTCTGTATTACCAAAAAACTGTTTTTGCATGGTTTATATTAGAAACAAAATTGCTACCCGCTCCATACCTCTCGCGAGGGTAGCAACTTAACACCATCTCTTTAATGTAATCGGTTATTTGGCGTGTTTGATATGTTAGCGATATAGCGATATCAATAAATTATTAATAAAGAACATACACATGCAGATTTCAGTTATTTTACCGTGTCAATGTGTTTATCTGACATTTACATGTATATCTTGTAAATTTGAAAGCTTGGGCAGTTGCGTTTACTTTGGTGAAAATACATTTGGTCTGTTTAATGTGCGTGGAGTCCGAACTTTAACCTTTCAAGAACACCGCGGGACGTCACGTGTGTCTAATGTATTGTATTGGGATGTAAACGCAATACGTCGAATTGGCGTTTGCATTATGGATTTATAGAAGGTGTATATATTAGGGGACACAACTCGTGCAATGTCTGTTTGTAAGCTGAATTCGATTACTTCTCTTGTCGAACCATAACCTCCCTGTGCCAGTCGAAATGACTTTGTCCTAAATTATACGTTTGTATGGCATAAAATGGGTGTGATAACACAGTTTATTACTTAGATATCAATGTTTGCCTAGACATTGCCTGTATTTGCCTACAACAATAACATACACAGTCCAGGCTGATACGGCGTGTTTTCCAGTCTGATACTGAAACTTCTAGTCTGATACTGTCATTTCTAGTCTGATACCATTATTATTATGTGGGTGGCAGGTGGGAGAATGCGATGGGTAAATTAACGATCGGGGTTCATCCTTACCGGAATCCCGACTGGAGACCTGGTTTGACCCTCACATACCTTTTGGCATTTTGTATGTGACAGTTGAATCTGGTTATACACTTTATGTGAGTATTACGATATTCGTAATTCTAATTTAGGGGAAGGGGCCAAGTGACTTGGTGTGGTATGGACCTGGCGCCAGGTCAGGTTATTCTAATTTCAGGGCTGAATATATTTGTTCTCGATGTAAATATTCCGTTCTGATTTTGGGATTTTTCCCCCAATGCAGCAGGTTAAAATGGGATCGAACCCGTTTGCCCGGCCTTACATGACCTTAGCTGTTGATAGGCCGTTAAACACTAATAAACAAAACCATCCAGCTCTTTCGCTTTTTTTCGCTATGAAATCAATATTTGATGGAATTTCATCAAATAAAAAAAAAGACGGGTAGGGTGACTTTTTTTGCTGATAAAAAAGTACTTACACTTAAATATGTTTTTGATTTAATAGCCAAAAGTTCGTTTGCAGAAAAACCTGGAGCAGACCGTAATGTGATTTATTGTTTACCCTAGTTTCTCGACCAATGCAAGAACAACATTTCGTTTCAATAATTCGAATATTGTAACACTTTCGCCAATATCTATTAAATTATTCATTAAATGTTCAGCCGCTATGTGACTGATTTTACGCCTTGTTGTCATCAGTTCACGAGACGCAAAGCATATTACCGCCCACACACGCGCTCATTTCGTATCACACCGCCAATCACATGCTATATATAGCGATTCGAAATCATGTTTAGGGGCGGAGTTTCGCGAGTGGGCTGGTAAACAATAAGTACGTTATAGTTCACATATTGAAGTTTCAATTAATTGATTTATTCAAAATTCAATATGTGAACTATAACTACTACTTATTACATACATGTACTTCAATGAATATTGCACTGAGATCCCTGCAAGCTATTTCAGTTGTCATATTTTCTGTTTATGATATTCTAACTAGTTAAAATCAAAGGACTGAAAGTCCTGAAATCCTTCGCAGTACGTGCTCAACCATTTTTAATTCATGTTTCACACAAAAAATCATATATACTCCATTTAAAATCAATATATTCGTCGAATCAGTATACATTATCAATGCTGCAAAAACAATATTTATCGAGACAGAGTATTTGGGCAGTGTATCTGAGCATTAACGGCCAAGAAAATGGAGCTGAAGAAACTTTGGAAGGGCAATAAACCTAAAAAGTGCATGAACATTACACCTGAAGAAGAAGAGAAAATGTATTCATCTGGGTTTCTAGGTAGAAGTACACCAAAAAGCCTTCAATTCACGATATTTTACTATTTCGGAAAAAAAATGTTCGGTGCTGCGTGGACGAGATGAAGCAAGACAATTGAAATTCGGTGATATAGAGATGAAAACGACATCCAATGGGGAAACGTTTCTTGAGAATAACTTGAAAACTATCACGGTTGTCATGACGATACTTGGAGAATCGATCAAATGTTCACGAGCGTAATGTTAATCGATCCTCAATATATCAGCATTCAAATATAAATATTTGTTTAGTTATACATTTGTTATTAATTCAAATATCTAAAGACACAATAAAGTTAGGTGCATACAAGCGGAGGTCCGATGTATTGTGATCACTACTACTTGTAGTCCATAAAAAGTATTTTGCTTTTCATACATTCAGTAAAGAAAGTTTGCTATATCATTGTTAATAAGATAAATAGGTCTGAATTGGCATGGAAAGATCAGCGAATAAAGCTTGTTGCGAACGGTAACTTGCAATCTACTCGTGGACGGTATGGGAGCAATTTGCAAGAGTTACCGCTCGCAAATATATCTGGGCCAGCATGTGAACAAAATATTGTTTCTTATCACTGTATTTTGTTGATATCGACTTAAATCCATAAATACATCTGAAGTTGAATTTGAGATATAATTCTGTGAATACAATGTACTGTGAAATTTGTTGGAAAAACTATTATATTTTTGTTTGAAATCAATATCGGCCGTCTGGCGTGACAATATATGAGAAACATAACATTTGTTTATGGACCAATATTTCCATTTCAGAGACCGAGTCACCCTGTCAAGATTTTTGAGATCTTCAGAAGTCGCCGACCTTCCGAGATGTTGGCTGCTGACAGTCCATTTTACCTGACAGCAGTACCAGAACAACGATTGAAAGGCACAGGAAATGAGCCATGGTATGACATTTATTATGTGAAATAATGCACTATGATTTTTTTCCATTTTGTTTTAAATGTTATTTAAACATTATCATATGACACTGAAAATCATTACGGACAAGGCTGAAGATCAAATGAAGTTTTATAGAAAGTGACATTAATATTTAGTTAGAAAAGTAAAATAGTTATAAATACGACAATTCTTTGATAATTATTGTAATTGGTGAAAAATGAGATGTAATTCAGTGTGTCTGAATAGTGATCTTCAAATGATTATACAGCCTGGTGATATGCAAAGTTCTCAAAAGTATTTCTTACACATTTTCTCCCAAATATTTATTTTCAGGTATTACCCACGGCCCATGGGAGAGGCTACACTTGGCAGTCTGATGAAGAATGCTGCAGAGCAAGCTGGACTCTCGTCACGGTTGACAAATCACAGTTCGTCACGGTTGACAAATCACAGTTCGTCACGGTTGACAAATCACAGTATTAGAAAGTCAATAGTCACCACTTTATCGAAAGCAGGAGTTCCCCCACAAAAAATAATGAAAATTACGGGACATACAAATATACAATCCATCACACACTATGACGCCGAACTGTCCATCGGAGAACATCGTCAGATATCAAATATATTACAGTCTGGTCAGAATATCGCCCCACCGAGCACAGTACAACTGGGTCAATTAATCGCCCCACCGAGCACGGCCACTGTATCTGTCCCTAGTAGTGTGAATGTTCTGCCGCTACAGGAGATCGAAAATGTCACCTCGTCAGCGAACACTTTCTTTGCCCAAAATCCATTTCCTGCAACATTCTTGTATGACAATACATTTCACGGTTTCGGAAACTTTGGAGCTGTACCAAAATCACATCTGAAATTTAAATCACCTCATCAGCGAACACTTTCTCTGCCCAAAATCCATTTCCTGCAACATTCTTGTCTGGCAATACATTCCACGGTTTGGGAAACTTTGGAGCTGTACCAAATCACATCTGAAATTTAAATGTGATAAATGTCAATACAATTTAGTTGTACGAAAATCACCTTATTGTATGCTAGTTGCGAACAGTAACTATTGCAATCTACTGCCGTACCGTCCGTAGTCTGAGTTACAATTCCAAACATAGGCTTCCTTTGCAGAATAGCGAATCAGATTTTATTCAAACTTTAGCAGCTAATTATTCTGCAGCCTATGAGTGGAATCGCTACTCGATACGGATGGTAGAATGCAAGTTACTGTTCGCAACTAATTGTAGGGATCTGTATTTTACTGAATATCATGTAATTGGTGTAAAACACACGTAGAAATGAGATATGGAGGGTGGTGGTGTTTTTTGAGGGATAGTAAGCAGATTTTCAAGGCAAACACAAAATATTGTCTTTATGATCATTTATTGATGAATTTTGTTCATTTTTGCTTTGTTGGCCAATGGAATTGAAAATGTTGCCGTGAAGTTTACTACCGTAGTACCGATACATGCAATAATTCAATATTGTGTATTATGTTGTTATTTTGTCTTCAGAACAAAATTAAATTCAGCAGTTGTTGAACGTGTCGGAAAGTATTGACAGTCGATCCGATGCTGATGGATGTGCTTCATATTTTTGCCGGACGATTATATGAAAGTTTTGGGGTATTAACAATAGTCATTGATATCGTCGGCAAATAAAACATGTGTTAAATAAACTTACGTGTTTAAGTATGGCTTTTTATCCAAATTTAACGCCTTTTTCCCGTTTTTTTTGTGTCTGTAGTGATGTCAGCCATCTTGGTTTTTCGTGTATTGTATCGATTCAGGTGCGCAAAATGACCTTGTCAATTTGCATAAACTGAAGCCATCACAGGCGCTCGGATTGTTCAACAAAAATAATAGAGAGTCGCATTTCATCACACTATCGGATTATTTAATGATTAGGGTGCATGTTTTGTTGAACGGGTATATACTAAATAGGTTATTGGATTTGTACGGAAATATATTTCGGCGTACTCGTTCGTTCGGCGGAACATATAATTATTCAAACTCTAAGACAACGTTTCCTTTGTGAAGTGTATCGTACTGCATATGCTGTGTAACGTCATTATAGATTAGTTGATGTTTTAAGTAAAATGGACACTGATTAATAATATCGATGGCTCTAGATGATTATTTAAAGCATGCGGTATGTAACTGTCAAAAAACAATGTTTCTGTTTTAAATCATCATCATTTCGCTGTCCAATGTTGAATTTTATCGAGCCATTGACCTATGACTATGTAAACGATTCTGTAATTTGTCTGCATAAAATGGCGAAAACTACTTTTCATGAGACACGAGGTTGTATCATTGCGCGTGAAAAAAAATATACTCAAATAAATACATGTCAGTTTATATTATATTAAATCAGATAAACATTTTGTAATATAAATGTCGTACAGAAAAATTAACAACACATGTATTACACTACACAATATAATGTTAGCTCACTATCAGAACTATTTTTCATGGCGTATAACTACGTATAAATTACATGTGGAGCGGTCGATCATTGCGCTTCCTAACAAAATATTTATTATGAAACACGACAGTTAAACACGACAGTTAATATTTTATAAAATCACAAACTGTTTTTAAAAATATAACTGTAGCTAAAAAAAAAATGTAGCTGGCCAAAAATGTGAGTGACACGTTCATAATGCACCGCTCGCTTTGGAACTCTCTCACGTGGCGTAGCTAGAATCATGAAGCATGAAGTACGTTCGTTGGTCAACAATTACTCATTTGCATAAAACATGAGAGGTCCCAAAAACTGTATAAGGACTATATCCAAGCAAATATGCTTGGATAAAAAGACAAATTGCAGCATGTTTTCATCCGTGTTGACATAACATGGATATGGGCTTTGGATTATATGGTTAACTGTATTGTAATTTTCAAATTTGCGGTTTATATCTTAAAATGATAGGTCGGAAAATCTGTTTAAAGTGACGCACTAGCGGAGCCATTAAAGATGTTTTCCGACCTATCATTTTCTGATATACGCCGCAAATTTCAAAATTACAATGCGGTTAACCTATTTCTAATGCACTCATTTACTACTGGCGTTGGAATACATATTGAAATAATTTGCGACCGTTCATCAACAATGATATACCTGTACTGTATGACCATCAGCCAATCAGATTGCGTGATATTTATAGAGTGCATTAGAAAAATCATTTAGAGCATGAGTGTCCGCATCCGATCGATAATCTTATTGTTTTCCCTAGTGAAAGCATAGCATTTCGTCTCAAATAATCACATATTGCGACTATTTCTCCAATATCTACTAAATTTATTCATTAAATTCCCAATACGTAGGAAAGTTATATTTAGATCCAGACGTCACAGCTTGTTGTCGGAAATCACGTGGCACGCATCCGGTTGTAACGTGTACACATGTGCGCTGCGATGTTAGACGGCCAATAACATAGTAGTGTCGCAAGTCGAAAGCGCGTATGGGCGGGACTTGCATTGAAACAGACGTGTGTCCGCGAAGAAGGCAGGGCAACCAATATGTTATATATAGTTCACATATTGAATTTTTAATAAATTAATTTATTACTAATTCAATATATGAACTATAACTATTACGTACATTCGGATAACCGTGCTCCGAGTAATACTTGAAACAATACAATAAGGGAAATCAATAAATCAAAAGATGACAAATATAAGGTTCGACCATACCCAGCCGGTACTTTGCTATGAGTATTTAAAGGTACATGCCCACTCTGTAGGCACAACATGTTCTTTACATGAATTAAATAAGTGTAAACGTGTGTCACTATTCCACCAGTTCTAAAAATTACGAGTGCCCGCTATACAGATATAATCATTTAGTAAATATTTATTTCAATGATAGTGACGCGCGGTGGTATCAGGCTATGTTCATATGCAAATGAGGCATAATATTTTTTTTTAATTATTTATACGAATTAAATGCGTCACTTGAAAAACATAATATTTTGGAGAGATTATAAAGTATGATAATTGCACATCAACACATAAATACAGAGGATACATAGTAATGTCCTTTAACATTTTAAGGAAACACGGTTATCGCCCCTCATATCAGAGTGAAAATTTACGTCTGATATAAAATGTATAATAATGCCAAACATTACGTGGAGTAATGGTGAATGAATGTTTAATTTGCCAGAATGTCTCAGATGATGTATCTAATATAAAGAAAATGTTGTGCCTACTGAGTGGGCATGTACATTTAATACAATATTCAAAGAAAAGCGAGCGGATGGTGTGGCATATATCTATGTCACAGGTATAATTATTATTACGGGTCCCCGCAGGGGACGTAGATTTTTTTTTTATTAATTCGTTCCCACGAAATAACAATTCGTTCCCTCAATTTAGCAATTCGTTCCACGAAATAACAATTCGTTCCCACGGGAACGAATTGTTAATTCGTGGGAACGAATTGTTATATCGTGGGAACACATTGTTAATTCGTGGGAACGAATTGTTATATCGTGGGAACACATTGTTAATTCGAGGGAACGAATTATTAAATTGAGGGAACTAATTGTTATTTCGTGAGAACGAATTAATAAAAGAAATCCATGTCCCCTGCGCGGGGCTCCGTAAATTATAGGTTATTTGATTTGTATGTGGATGTATGTTACAGCGTGCGTGCGATATTGCTGGACTTTAGGAGCGCAATATTGTTGCGCTGCTAAACGAGTGACATATATACACTTACAAATCAAATAAACATTTTAGTATATACGTACACCATTCGAAATTTATATGCGCTTCCAAAATATGCAAACTATAAATAAAACAAACACATTAGTGGTGATTTAGAAATAACTATTTTGCTAGGTGAAGTCTAGTTCCGGCACTGACCAATATGAACTCACGAGACGTCAATATGGAAGAATATTGACGTCTTGCGTTGCATTGTGTTTAAATTGGAAACGAAAGTACGTATATAATAAATATACATGCAGTGGAACCTCTCTAAACCGGACACCAAGAAAACGCATGTGATCTTATTTTTGATGAGTTTCTCGGTCATTTATCTCGGGTGATAACGTCTGTTCATGATCGCATAGCACATAAATATGTCTCAGAATGATCAAATGCCTGATTTACAGTGAAACCTCTCTAAGCCTGACATCCTGGGGACCTCCCACGGTGTCCAATTTAGAGAGGTTTCAGTGTATATGAATGGGTCAGTGGATCAAGGGATCCATTCATTCATTTGTACATCCGGTTAGCCAAGTCTTTCAATCAATCAATCAACCAATCAAATCAATAAACTATTACACATTAGTAATTTCCAATAACCTCCGAAGGAAGCAAATTTAATACACCGCGTGTATCGTGGTTTCGCGGTTTCACGTATGGCTTGGGCTCGTGCGACGTCATGACGTCCGTCTCATAACATGCGTTTCACTGTCCGATAGGACTGCCAATACAGTTTCACACTATTTTGATAAAGACCATGTGGTCGAAAATTTAATAAAAATAGTGACTTTAAAACAATGTGTATTTCATTTTAGGTAATAACATTATTTAAATAGATCCACAATTGTACAAACCTGTGATACAATAAACACATGGCGGAGTTGTCGTTCCTGGTGGATTATCCCAATAGATGGCGCTGTATGTATGGCACGCCCCCGTGTCTGTGTTGTATAGCAACGACCGGTAAGCCACGTCCACTGTCGCTTCACATACGTATGCGCACGCAATTACGGAAGTGACGTTAACTGTTCGTATTAGAACGTCTGTTACGTCATCGATGTTGGCAGTGTCGGTTCGGAATAGAGACGCGAATTGTTCCGTTGCCGGGATACATACGTAAACAAAACACACGCCTACCATTATTATAATCCCTCTAGTTATCATTGTTACGCATGTATGTCCTAGAGACTGACTTGTACACTATTAAAGGAACTGCTTTTCAGACGACTCGACAGAGACTACTGTCTGTTTCACGAAAGCCGCCCACATTTTACGGCTATATAAACAATGCAATAACAATATTTTTTTCATACTGCTAAATTTTATAAATACATGTATTTAAGAATGAGCTTTCTTTACATTTTGTGAAATTTGGTGCAATATTGATTTTATTACGAATCAAAGTACTGACTGGCGGGAGACAAGTAGCCACTTGTGAATTTGCATACTCAGAAATTCCTTGTTAGAAATATATTCGATGTTGATTATTGGATGTACAATCTGCAAATTTGGAGAACTTGATCAGTTACGGGTGTTTGTAAAATACAGCCTGCTCTAAACACAAATAGGTCGATGAAGCAAAGGTGCTTTATGTCCGACTAATAAACCGTTTTGCGAGGTATATTGCAGACGTATTATGTGAAATCTTTTCATAATTATGACTGTGCGTAGGCCTACATACGTGTATGCTGCATGAACAGCAAAATGTTTTCATGAATTTTGTTTCGCTCACCCAGAGGGTAATTTTTCGAAAATCGCCCGTAAACCACAATATGAAAAAGAAATTGCCTTCGACGTCGCATTGCGACTGCGTGGTACACGATACGGGGTGGGGGTGGCGGGGCGTCTCAATAACAGCAATTTGTTCTCTTCAAAAGTAAAGTTGGGCATGCCAACTCATTTTACACATAATGTTGAGCATTGCCGTTGCTATTAATAACTTGCTTTCAGTTCACTCGCTGACTTTAAATGTCACCTGACTGTTGTTAATTGCGAACGCAAATTGAGCCTATTGAGACGTCCCCCGATGAACAGAGAGCCACTTCCGAAAGTAGACCCGTGCAAACGGCCAGAATCACGATCCCAATAGCGTGGAGACAGTATGTCTCCAGCCAAAAACCAATTTCCCCATGTTAAATCCTCGTAGACATCTTCACAGAGTGGGGATTTTTTTCTAATTTCAGAAATAGTGGACCGATTTTCCAAATTTAACTTTCGTTTTCTTAGTTAGATCTTTTTTTTTACTCCTCCCACAGCTCCTCTACCTCCTTTCCCCCCATGTTAAAGTTACATGCCCACTCAGTAGGCACACAATGTTCTTTATATCAGAGACATCATCTGAGACATTTTCTGGCAAAATAAACATTCATTCACCATTACCCCACGTATTGATTGGAATTATTATACATTTTATATGAGAAGTAAATTTCCACACTGATATCAGGGGCGATAACCGTGTTTCCTTAAAATGTTAACTGACATTGCTATTTATTCTCTGTATTTATTTTTTGATGTTCATTGATCATACTTTATAATTTGTCGGAAATATTATTTTTTCTGGTGACGCATTCAATTAGTATAAATAATTAAAAATATCATGCCTCATTTGCATATGAAAATAACAAAAAAGTCACCCTCCCAAAAAAAAATTATTTTTATGAAATTCCGTAAAATATTGATTTTATTGCGAAAAAAATGATTTTCCTATGGGAATATAGATATTTTTATTTGTGGACCGATTTGCAAAATCTAACTTTTGTTTTCTTGGTTACATCATTTCCAAGCTCTCAGTCAATTTTCAAAGTTTTCATTTTTTAGCTCACCTGAGCGAAGCTCATGTGAGCTATTGTTACCGCAATGTGTCCGTCGTCCGTCGTCGTCCGCCGTCCGTCCGTGAACATTTTCAAATGTCTTCTCCTAGGTAACCATTGGGCATATAGTCACCAAACTTCATGGTCATTGTCCTTAGGTAGGGGGGTAGCAAAATTGTTAAAATGACGTCATTACGTAGTCCAAGATGGCTGCCGTCCAAAAATAGCACAAATTCTTCAAAAATCTTCTTCTCAAGAACCGCCAACCGGATTTCGACAAAACTTGGCAGAAATGATCGATGTACAATGCTCTTTCAAAGTTGTTAAAATCGTGACCCAGGGTGGAAAATGGGCTTGGCCCGTGGGGTCAAATTTTGTTATATCAAATCGAAGGTATCAAAGAGGCGATCGCTCTGGTACATTTTGTTTTCGAAATTGGATGGTCATTTCATCCAAGATGGCCACTGAAAGGTAAAAAGTTCGTTCTTTTATTAGAGATTTCAAAATTATTCTTCACACGAATCGCTTGGCCCATGATGGCCAAACTTCACAGTTATGGTCCATGGGTGAAGTCTTTTCAGATTTGTTAAAACGTAGATCGTCGCTAATCCAAGATGGCCGCCGTCTAAAAATAGCACAAATTCTTAAAAAATCTTCTTCTCATGAACCGCCAGCAGCATTTCGACGAAACATGGTGGGAATAATCGACGTAGAATGCTCTTTCAAAGGTGTTAAAATGGTGACCCTGGGATCAAAAATGGGCGTGGCCCGTAGGGTCAAATTTTATTTTTGACCAAATATGCTCATGTCATATATCAAATTGAAGGTATCGATGAGGCGATTGCTCTAGTGCAATATTTGTCGGAATCAGATGATTATGTCATCCATGATGGCCTCCAAAAGGTACATTTATTCGAGATTGTGAACGTCTTTTTCTCAGGAACCACATGGCCGATGCTGGCCAAACTTCATAGTAAGTTAAGATCCTTGGGTGAAGCATTTTCATATTTGGTAAAATGAGAGTCATCGCTTAATCCAAGATGACCGCCATCTAAAATAGCACAATTGTTTTAAAACACATATGAACTCAATGTCACATTCTCCTCTAGTGTTCATGGAGTCAGGTGAGCGAATTAGGGCCATCATGGCCCTCTTGTTTACTCCTCCGTCCCACCTCTTTCTCCTATTGTTTTCGCTATTAAATCAATATTTTATTTCACCAAACAAACAATTTTGGGAAGAGTGAATTTTTGTTATTGGTGAAAAAGTACTTACATTTAAATATTGTTTAGATTTAATTTGTTTAATAGCAAAAAGTTCGTCGACAGAAAAACCCGGCAGTAGTCTCTTAGCACGTCTTATGATGTCGCCGTTTAAGGATCAACTTCATGTAACCAACCATAGCATCACAGTATCCGATGTCATGAATATCTATAAATGTGGCTGTGAGTGGATAAATGGGGCTTTATGGTTTACTGGCCAGTGTAGATCCTGATCAGCCTGTGCATCCGCACAGTCTGATCAGGATCTGCACTGATCGCCATTCCAGAAATGATACATCCGTTATGCTGCTAACAAGCAATGTAGATTGTTATCAGGCTACAGGAATGCGATATTTTATCAGGAACTACGCTATTCCTACTACATAAATCCCATAAGCCCCATTTCTCCAGTCACAGCCACATGAGGATTTGACTGGAGAACTAAGGCTTATTCCATTTGCGAGCAGTGCATTCGCGCAATCTGATCACGGTCTGCACGGTTGGCGCACCAATCAATTATACACACCCTTCATGTTTCATACCAACAACATAAGTCATTATCAGGCTGGTATATTTTACTCCCAGACTCGGGGATAGACTGGTCACACATGACATAAGCCCCATTTCCCCAGTCAGTCACAGGCACATATTTATTTATTAATCCAGTGTCTGGCGCCGTCTTTACGCTTGAATGCTAAATTAGCAATCAACTATCACCAAATCGTAGTGCTCACATTTATGAACAGTCAGCCTATGTCCTGGTATGTGAATATCCATAATTAAAAGGATGTATTGTTACGCGCCGGTAGTTATGCGTATATAATATGACCCCCTTGTCTATGCTACGTGTGTTTCTGTACCAAACCCGCGCTCAGTTGCTGTGCGTATACTACCCAGTATCCTCTAACACGCGTTGCGGGCTATAGATGACTGATTGACCGACAAATGTGGTAGCGTCTGCCTATAGTTGCCAATCAGTATATATGTGTAGCCTGCAACCTGTGTCTCTCAGATCTGGACTAGACGCTGCACGTCTGTATGTACGGGAACACTGGTGTAGCTGCTGGTCTGACAGTCCAGGGAACAGATAATATTATAATATATTAGATAAATGCAACTTTAGCAATTTATTTATATTACTCCAAGTGACGGTTCAAATGACGTTGTTGAAATATTCACAAAAATGTCCAAATGACTCTGGCAAGATCAATTTATACTAAAATAATTAATTGTTAGTGCTATGAGAACTGTACAATGCTTATTATTAGCTTACATGTAATTCTAAAGACCTCATTTTCGCACCAGTTTTAACGTGGAGGTGTTATCTGTACGCCTTATACATGTATACCCATGCATGGTCACAGTGGCCAAAAATTAGTCGCTTGGCCAAATATTGGCAATTCTGGCCCAATATTGGCCATTCTGGCCCAATAATGGTCATTTGGTCAAAAACGGGTCACTGGCCAGGAATTGGCCACTTGGCCACTTGGCCGAAAAAATGGGCCACTTGGCCAGAAATTGGCCTGCAGAAAAAATCTGCAAATAGGGCTGTATTTTCTGCGCGAGGAGGGAACTCACAATCACGGTCACAACAAAATGATTTGAACATTTCAATGTACCTATTGTATTGTTTTAGAGTTGATTTAGCCCAGGAAAAATGTATCTGTTTGGCTGCTCTTTCTGGCCATCCTTTGGATTTTACACTCTCTTGCCAGATATTCGCCAAGCAAACAGTTTCCAATGTTGATTTTTCCTTGGTTCTGGCAGAATCCCTAGGCTTATCACTGCTCTGTATGAATTCGGAATTCTTATTGGTGGGGAAACTGACATTCTTGTGAGTCTGTGGTACCAACCTTTGGACTCCCAATGTGGAGCGATTAGCGTCCCTGTCGCGTTTTGCTGTGTCATCACACTTAATATCCTTGGGATAATGCAACATGGGGGATTCACAAAGTTGTTGTGGGAATTCCAGTCCTGTTGGGCTAAACAGTCTACTCCCACTGTTTCCGGGTCGTAATACAGGCTGTTGTACACCGGTAGTTGACGATTTGTCATTGAAGCACATCGGTCTATGGTATGAGGACCCCATAGCCGATCTAAGTATCGGAACACTGCTGGATTCAATTTCCAGTCTGTACTCACTATTCTTCTGGAAAGATAGTCTGCATGCGTGTTCTGTCGTCCGGCCAGGTATTTTGCTGTTAATGTCAGTTAAAGCTAACACCCAAATCGCAGATGCGATATTTGTCAATTCCACATTTGGACCTCCTTGGAAGTTAATATTTGCTACAGTCGAAATATTTTCGCTCAGTATTTGCACTACTTTTCCCTTGATATCTCCAAGGAATGCTTCCATTTAATGTAGTACTGCTGTCATCTCGCGCACATTTGAACTTTTGTAGGTTAGCTCCGGTGTCCACAATCCTTGGGCTTCCTTGCCTGGGATGAAACCACCCCATGCGATTTCCGAAGCATCTGTCACCAGTTGAATCTCGACTGCTTTCTGATGAAATGACCGGCCGTTCCATGAGTTAAGACCAGCCTTCCACCAGTTAAGATCCGAAATTGACCCTTTGTCTAATTGCAAAATATCCTGCCAACTATCTCTCTGCTTCAAAAGTCTATGTAAGTTTCTAAGTAACAGCTTTGCTGGTATAATAGCTTTTGACATAGCAATACATTGCCCAGTAATACGTGCTAGTGACCGGGCTGACAATTTTCCTCTTTTAAGAGAGCAATATCATGTTTCAGTTTTGTAACTCTTTTTTGAGGAATTTTCAACCATACACAATTATCATCATTGTCAGTAGTAATTATGTAACCAATATATTCCTTACTACATGAAGGTACAAGATCTGATTCTCCAAATTTACAGAAATACCAAGCTGGTCCAAAGTATTGAGCAATAAATTGGAATGTTCTTGTATAAGGTCTGTAGGGACTGATACAATAAAATCATCAACGTAGACTGAAACACGTATACCTATACTACGTAGGTCTGTTATAATAGGTTTTAAAGTCTTACAGAAAAAATATGGACTAACACATAAACGAAACTGTAAAGAACACCAACAGTATGCTTTGCCCTCAAACTGAAAACCTAGGTATTTCTGTGAATTCTTTGAAACAGGAATATGATAAAAACCATCTCGGATATCAATGGTTACTAATTTATCATGTGGTTCAATATTTTGAATAACCAAGTTTATATCTTCATACTGAAATGGTTTGTTTTGCACATAATTATTTAAATGAC
Source organism: Conchocele bisecta (assembly GCA_029237695.1). Taxonomy (NCBI): domain Eukaryota; kingdom Metazoa; phylum Mollusca; class Bivalvia; order Lucinida; family Thyasiridae; genus Conchocele; species Conchocele bisecta. The sequence continues at coordinate 6,616,754 of CM055271.1, read as the reverse complement.
GAAGATCTACAACTAATCGTAATTTGTTATTACGCTTTGGGACACAAGATATTGGATTAATGCATGTCACTGAGTTGTCTTGTTTGATAACTCCACATTTAAGCAAACGGTTCACCTCATTTTGAACAAATTTGTGCTGTTTGTCATTAAATGGTCTATTTTTTAAATTAAATGGAGTAGGTTGTTTTGTAAATGGAATTTCAATACCATCTTTTAACCAGTTTTTAATTGTTTTGGAGGTCCCAATATTATGCCAGCGATTCAATGTTTCTTTTGGAAAACACATTTAGATGTGTCGATAACTCATATAAGACCACATTATGCGTCGTCTCGCTCTAGTGGTACTGGATTTCCAGGAGAGTAGTCACGGCGTCCGTAGCCGCCTCTGAACCCACGACGGAGTCGTGCGATTACGGACAGCAGAAATTTCGGCCGCTGTTCTCAGGTTGTCGAGACTGTCATTCCTCAACGTGCAACTATTTTTCTCCAGACATTTGAATAGAGATGCTGTTTCTGCACACACGAACTAACACGACAGGCTGGAACCAACCTGTCGAGTTCGTTCGTGTCTGCACTTACACGCTGACCCCACTGTAGCAGAATACGCATTGATTATCAGAAGTGGGAGTACAAAATACTCACAGCAATGCGAAAATACGCATGGATTTTTAAATTCAGTAGTGAAAATAATGTATACAGTTGAAACTTTACTTAGTTGAGCTGCAAAAAGTAAACAGTGTTTGTTTTTTTGCAGTTGAAATACGTGATTTTTTACATTTGTTTTATTTTGTATCATCTGTTCCCTATTTAATAAGGAATACAATCAATAATTACATTTGTAAAAGTAAAATACGCATTGAATTTCAAATATGGGTGATATAATACGCTTTAGATACAACACTTATCTGGAGCTCTGCAGAAGATATTAATAGTTTTGAACGAATATGACATACAGTCTACACTAGTTTACTCAAAGTTCAGGGGACTGAGGGAAATACAGTTGAGTTAACGAGAGCTATTGTATATGAAAAGATGTACAGTGGAACCTCTCTAAACCGGACACCAAGAACACACCTGTGATCTTATTTTTGGTGAGTTTCTTGGTCATTTATCTCAGGTGATAATGTCTGTTCGTGATTGCATAGAACACAACTATGACGCAGACTGATCAAATGCCTGATTTACTGTGAAACCCTCTTGTTTTAACATTAATTTTGTTTTTCGTATTAAGTATGCAGTCCGCCATCTTTTATAACGTTATGGCGTCTTTTAGAGTACATGCGGAATTATTATAATTAAAGCTTTTGACGCCATTTAAGGAAAATCTTGTAAATTTTGTAAACGTATTTCTTGAAATTACGCAGATGTCGGAAGGTACATCACATGGCGTGTGGCTGCAACTGGAGAAATGGGGATTATGGAATTTGCGACCAATGGATTTACATTTATTGAGCATAGGCTGCATATTGGATTTCGAGAAGCTTACATGACGTCACATTTGACGTCACACAACGTAACGTCAAAACGCGCGAAAAAATGTCATTGTATAACTATTCATGCGCATATCACAATTCATTGATTATACTCTCAAAAATGGACTAAATGTGCATATATATCCGCCGTGGAAGTGTAATAAATAGGATATTCCATCGTACATGTTTCAATACCGGAAATAATACACTCGTGTCCGTCGGCGTCCGTGAAAGCAACTCGTTCGCTACGCTCACTCGTTGCTTACATGGAAGCCGACGCACACTCGTGTATTATTTCCCGCTATTCAAAATATAGGATGGAATATCCTCTATACACCACTTCTGCGCTAATCTTGCCAACATTTGAATTTATTTTCATTTCAAAATGCTTGACTATTGTCTTTGAAATAAAGCAGCTTGCTACAGCTCAGGCTCAGCCAATCTAACTGCTTGACTTAACACGGGCGAGTTCCGCGTATAAGTACGGTAATCTACTGGATGACAGTACAAAAGGGGTCCGAAAGTTCGGAACTGTGTAGATTATTGACGATTTCTGTCGTGTGAGCATTAGTAGTTTCAGAATAATTACACAAAAAACAAACGAAATCCACAAAAATGTACCCAAAATCCACCAAAATACCCATATGACGCCAACTTGCTGGCCATCTATTCAAACACGTGTGGGCCGGGCGGTCGGGCGGCCGGGTTTCATTCACAGCTTGCAATTGTCCACGGATCGTAACCAAATTCGGTATACATACTTATCGTAGCAAGACGGAGAGGCCTATTCATTTTAAAACTTTCCGATGACTTATCTTCCCTTGGTGGTCATTATTTCGCACTACATCCTTTTCCACGCAATAACTCAAGTTCTACTTGACGGATCATAACCAATGACTGTTCTTTATAGGAATTAAATATGTGTATACTTGTGTCACTATTCGAACAGTTCTAAAAATTACAAGTGCCCGCTATACACCATTACCCCATGTATTGATTGGCATTATTATACATTTTTATATCAGACGTAAATTTCCACACTGATATCAGGGGCGATAACCGTGTTTCCTGAAAATGTTAACGGACATTACGACATGTATTTATTCTCTGTATTTATGTTTTGATGTGCAATGATCATACATGAACTTTATAATCTGATTAAAACATTATTTTGTTTTCGGGTGACGCATTTAATTAGCATAAACTAATTAAAAAATATCATGCCTCATTTGAATATGGAAATAGCCTGTTACCACAGCGTGTCACTATCAGTAAAATACATATTATTAAATGATTATATATGTATAGCGGGCACTCGTAATTGTTAGAACTGGTGGAATAGTGACACAAGTATACACTTATTTAATTATAAAAAAACATTGTGTACGTTCCGGGTATGTAAGGTGTTCGAGCCAATTCCCACCCTTATATATGAGCCGAATCGAATAATGAGTGGGCTTGTATTTTAAAATGCAAAGTACTCGCTACTGATCATATTGTTATATTAATATTTGATGCAACTATTACACATTATATATTTGTTCATTATATTACATGTACTATAGTATTGATTGATGCCGTAACAGTAACGTCATAATAAATATTTAACTGGAAAATAATTGTAAATATCAATGCAACGAGCCGTGAGATAACAGCTGCATATTTGAGTGTTCAGCACTGCACACAACCGCCTGCGTTAATCTTGTCCAGAGTATCAGCGTTTCTGAACATGTCTACCAATTCCAACTCGCAGTCAAACAGTTTGATTGGTTGAGTCTCAGCTGCAGCGCTGCTCAGGCTCAGTCAAGCAAGCTGATTTACTTCAAGCACACTGTTGAATTATTTTGAAATAATGAAATTGACAAATATTGGCAAGATTAGCGCAGGCGGTTGTGTACACAGTAGCATCATTGCGATTTCAGTTGAAGATATAGTATGATCACGTGGTTACAACAACAATAACAATGGCTGAAAGGGTTGAAAGCGCGCCCACTCGAAAGTAAATATTATTTGATATTTTCCTTAATAGGCAACTGATTCTGATGAGATATGGCGCAGCAAACGCGCCTTCATGAGCTGCATTTGGAGTTCAGCACATACTTATGTCGTTTTTGCGAAGAATCGATTTCCGTGTCTGTGGACACGGAAATCGATTCTTCGCAAAAACGACAGAAGTTTGGGCCAAAGTACCGAGACCACCAAATGCAGCTTAACAAGACCCGTTTGATGCGCCATATTTCATAAAAATCCGTTTCATAATAAGGACACAATAAAAGAATACGAACTTTGAATCGGAGGGCTTCTGGAAGTTTCAGTACTTGTTGTTGTTGTTGTTGTTGTTGTTGTTGTAACCACGTAATCATACACATTGTATAGAAGATCAGATAACGATATTGTCTGTCCACATTTTGCTGCCGACGAACTTTGGTAAGTAGTTTTGTATCAATATAAAAAGTCACTCTCCCTATTTTTGAAATTACATAAAAAAAACACTTTCCAATAGGAATTGAACATGCACTGTTGGAATTTGTGCACCGATTGTCAAAATGAAACTTTGATTTTCTTAGCTACATCATTTCCAAGCTATCTGACCAGGTTTTTTCTTCATTTTTTTAATCTGCCCGCCACCATCCAGCTCCTTTTTGCCACTTGTTTAATTCCCATAGGAAAATCATTTTATCGCTATGAAATCAATATTTGATAGAATTTCATCAGCTAAAAAAAATTGGGTAGGGTGACTTTTATGTTGTTCATAAAAAAGTACTTACATTTAAACATTTTTTAGATTTAATAGCCAAACGTTCGTTTGCAGAAAAACCTGGAACAGACCGTATTGTGATTTATTGTTTACGGCCGACATGTAGTTTCTCGACCAATGCAAGAACAGCATTTCGTTTCAATAATTCGCATATTGCGACACTTTCGCCAATATTTATTAAATTAATCATTAAATGTTCAGCCGCTATGTTTAGAACTGATTTTACTCCTTCTTGTCATCAGTTCACGAGACGCAAAGCATATTACCGCCCACACACGCGCTCATTTCGTGTCACACCGCCAATCACATGGTAGTATATAGCGATTCAAAATCACGTTTAGGGCCGGGGCTTCGCGAGTGGGCTGGTAAACAATAAGAAGTACGTTATAGTTCACATATTGAAGTTTCAATTAATTGATTTATTCAAAATTCAATATGTGAACTATAACTACTACTTATTACATACATGTACTTCAATGAATATTGCACTGAGATCCCTGCAAGTTATTAAATACACGTACTTCAATGAATATTGCACTGAGATCCCTGCAAGTTATTAAATACACGTACTTCAATGAATATTGCACTGAGATCCCTGCAAGTTATTACATACATGTACTTCAATGAATATTGCACTGAGATCCCTGCAAGTTATTACATACATGTACTTCAATGAATATTGCACTGAGATCCCTGCAAGCTATTACATACATGTACTTCAATGAATATTGCACTGAGATCCCTATAAGTTATTAAATACACGTACTTCAATGAATATTGCACTGAGATCCCTGCAAGTTATTACATACACGTACTTCAATGAATATTGCACTGAGATCCCTGCAAGCTATTACATACACGTACTTCAATGAATATTGCACTGAGATCCCTGCAAGTTATTACATACACGTAGTTCAATGAATATTGCACTGAGATCCCTGCAAGTTATTACATACATGTACTTCAATGAATATTGCACTGAGATCCCTGCAAGTTATTACATACATGTACTTCAATGAATATTGCACTGAGATCCCTGCAAGTTATTACATACATGTACTTCAATGAATATTGCACTGAGATCCCTGCAAGCTATTAAATACACGTACTTCAATGAATATTGCACTGAGATCCCTGCAAGTTATTACATACACGTACTTCAATGAATATTGCACTGAGATCCCTGCAAGTTATTACATACACGTACTTCAATGAATATTGCACTGAGATCCCTGCAAGTTATTACATACACGTACTTCAATGAATATTACACTGAGATCCCTGCAAGCTATTACATACATGTACTTCAGTGAATATTGCACTGAGATCCCTGCAAGTTATTATATATGTACTTCAGTGAATATTGCACTGAGATCCCTGCAAGTTATTACATATATGTACTTCAGTGAATATTGCACTGAGAATCCCTGCAAGTTATTAAATACATGTACATCAATGAATATAACTAGTTAAAAAAACTTACACAATTACGAACAATTGCAGCATGTTTTCATCCGTGTTGACATAACATGGATGTGGGCTTGGGATAAATCATTTAGAGCATGAGTGTCCCGCATGTACGATCGAAATCTCCTCTTATTGTTTTCCCTAGTGAAAGCATAGAATTTCGTCTCAATTAATCACATATTGCGACTATTTCTCCAATATCCACTAAATGTATTCATTAAATGCCCAATACGTAGGAACGTTATATTTAGATCTAGATGTCACAGCCTGTCGTCGGAAATTCGGAAGCGCGTATGAGCGGGACTTGCATTGAAACAGACATGTGTACGCGAAGAAGGCGGGGAAACCAATAAGTTATTTATAGTTCACACATTGAATTTTTAATACATTACTTTATTACTATCTCAATATGTGAACTATAAATATTACGTACATTCGGACAACCGTAATACTTGAAATAATACAAGAAGGGAAATCAATAAATCAAAATATGACAAATATAAGGTTCGACTATATCCAGCCGTGTGTACACATTTGCCGTGGCACGTGGGAACGGTTGGAAGCCAAAGGCCGTAGGCCGCGTGTTCAAATAGTTTCCAAGGGGACACGGCAAACGTTTACCCACGACTGGACATGGTCGTACGTTATTGTTACATTTCCGTCTGAAATATAGTGTAATTTGAACATATATGTGGCAGTAATTTCGGTACTTTGATAACCCGTTCCATTCAAACAGCTGATTTACACACACATATTCCGGGGCCGCATTACACGTCGCGTTATGCAGCCGCATCAATTTAAATTTCCAGTGCGACCGTTGTGAACTGGTCTGGTGACGTAATGGCGCGTTAAAGTAACGTCATGAAACACATGCATTACGTAGGTGTTTACATTGTTTACAACCATGGTCAAACAGCACGCGCTGTAGGTTTGAACACATGAGCGGTGTCAAACAACGACAGACATGTAACAATATAAGGTTTGACCATGTCCAGCCGTGTGCAAACGTTTGCTGTGGCCCGAGTGAACTGTTTGAACCCAAGGCCGCAGGACATGATCTGCGACCCGCCGCGGGTTCAAACAGTTCCCGAGGGCCACAGCAAACGTTTGCACACGGCTGGACATGATCAAACGTTAGTGTTACATTTCCAACAAAAAAATGATGTAATTTGAGCATTATAATATTCAGTATTTTCAGTACTTTTATAAATCGTCCCATTCACGTAGATACTTTTCGGTATTCATATTCCGGGGCCGCGTCATGAACGTCATGAAGTAGTGACGTCATGAAGGCACTTCCGCGTAGTGACGTCATGAAGACACTTCCATTACGCGTGGCCCCGCCCGGAATGAGCATTGCCTAAAGCCATATGCAAACAGCACGAGCTACATATGTGCAAACAACGGAAACCATGTAACAATTAAGATTATTCCCTGCCCCTTACGCTGATATCTTTAAGTAGTTCTCAGGTTCGATCTTGAGATGAGTCTCCGTACTGTCTCCCAGGTGGCCATGCAGGGTTATCCAGACGTTTGCATGAGTTCCGGCGACTTCGCGGTCCCCTGTGTGTATTACTATTCTGTATTCGTGTAGATCTATGTCTGAAGTATAATTATAGGTTATTTGTGTGTGGATGTATGCACGAGTTCCGCTGCGTGAAATATTGCGCGACTTTCGCAATATCGTTGCGCTGTGGAACGAGTAGCATATATACACTTAACAAATCAAATAACATGTTTAGTATATACACTTAACAAATCAAATAACATGTTTACTATATACACTTAGCAAATCAAATAACATGTTGACTATATACACTTAACAAATCAAATAAAATGTTTAGTATATTCGTGCACACATCAAATAACATGTTTAGTATATACGTGCACAAATCAAATAACATGTTTAGTATATACGTGCACAACAAATAACATGTTTACTATATACGTGCACAAATCAAATAACATGTTTATTATTTACGTACACAAATCAAATAACATGTTTAGTATATACGTGCACAAATCAAATAACATGTTTAGTATATACGTGCACAAATCAAATAACATGTTTAGTATATACGTGCACAAATCAAATAACATGTTTACTATATACGTGCACAAATCAAATAACATGTTTAGTATATACATGCACAAATAATAACATGTTTAGTATACGTGCTCATCATACATGTACGTGCACATCAAATAATCATGTTTAGTATACTACGTTTGCTGCAACACATCAAATGTTTAGTATATACGTGCACACATCAAATAACATGTTTAGTATATCGTACTCCATTCGCAGTTTAATGCGCTTCAAATTCAACAAGTATGTAAAATATAAATTAGTGGTGATTTAGAAATAACTACTTTGCTAGGTGAAACCTAGTTCCGGCACTGACCAATATGAACTCACGAGACGTCAATATGGAAGAATATTGACGTCTTGCGTTGCATTGTGTTTAAATGGGAAACGAAAGTACGTATATAATAAATATACATACAGTGGAACCTCTCTAAACCGGACACCAAGAAAACGCATGTGATCTTATTTTGATGAGTTTCTCGGTAATTTATCTCGGGTGATAACGTGTGTTCATGATCGCATAGCACATACATATGTCTCAGAATAATCAAATGCCTGATTTACAGTGAAACCTCTCTAAGCCGGATACCATGGGGACCTCTCAGGGTGTCCGGTTTAGAGAGGTTTCACTGTATATGAATGGGTCAGTGGATGAAGGGTCCATCCATCCATCCATCCATCCATTCATTTGTACATCAGGTTAGCCAAGTCTTTCAATCAATCAATCAACCAATCAAATCAATAAACTATTACATTTTAGTAATTTCCAATAACCTCCGAAGGGAAGCACATTTAATACACCGCGTGTATCGTGGTTTCGCGGTTTCACGTATGGCTTGGGCTCGCGCGACGTCATGACGTCCGGCTCATAACATCCGGTTTACTGCTACACTATGGACGTCAGATAGGACTGCCAATACAGTTTCACACTATTTTGATAAAGACCATGTGGTCGAAAATTTAATAAAAATAGTGACTTTAAAACAATGTGTATTACATTTTAGGTAATAACATTATTTAAATAGATCCACAATTGTACAAACCTTTGATACAATAAACCCATGGCGGAGTTGTCGTTCCTGGTGGATTATCCCTGTAGATATGGCGCTGTATGTATGACACGCCCCCGTGTCTGTGTTGTATAGAAAACAGACAACCAATTGATTTCCCATAGACCCACATTCACACACACATGACAATCGCAAACTACCTGCGACAAAATCAATTTTGTTACTTCCGTTCCTGGAGTCAGTGACCTAAGCCGGTTCGAGATCCATGCCAAACACGGGGTCATGCGGGTTGATTTCCATGAGTTATTTCCCGTTTTTCGACTGAACCGTCTACTTTCACTTTCGAAATCTCTATCTCACCCCCACATCAAGTCGCATACAGAAAGAATTTAACCTGCATGTGTAGAGCATGCAAATAATATAATAAAATGTTTGGCACAGACATACCTTTCCTGCAGCATCTATTTTATTTATCTATCTGTCATAATAATAACAATCAATGCCGTTGTCCTGAGAATTTACTCCTTGTTGCTAAGCTGTACCAGGACTGGTTTACCGTCTATAGAATTCATAAGTTGACTGTGTCCTATAGAAGAGATAATTTTCTGTTTTGTATTTTGTAATTAATATAATAAGTATTCATTAACTTTCATCGAAATATGTTTTCGCATTGATTGGGTCAGTACAGTGCGAGTCGCGACATATTTAGTATTTCGTGACAACCCTCAAACCAGCATAGAAGATTTAACGATTTCATGATTTCCGTTGGTCCACTAATGATGACCTGTTATACGAAAAACCGCATAAATGCTTTATGCAATGACACTAACTCATTGAGTCGAACACTGTTTCACACAACTGATTGGTTTTGCTATTTCCTATAACAAATGTTATGCAATAATGGACAACATTCACAGCCAACCCACACAATTCAAGGTTATCGAGTAAACTTTGGTTTCACACACAGGCAACACTCATTTCAGTATTACAAATTGATTCAATGGGTCCAGAAAACATTATACACATGCTATCTATACAAATGTAGCAAAGAAATTACCCAAAAGTTGTGCTGGATAAGTCCGATTTTTGCCAAAAAATCCAGTTTCCGATAAATAAAAAATAACTATGGTAAATACGGTAATTGGTTTCTTCTGACAGAATTTGCCAAATTTCCTAAAGCAGACATTTTACTTGATACCATCACTTCAGCTAACATTCTAGCAATGTCCCATAGCTGAAAAGTGGTACTTCTTTGAGAAATTTGCCATATTAAGCTTATGGGAAACCAAATTATCTCCCCCTTTTCCATTATTAGAAGGATTTTTTTTCTCATTTTCACGATTTTCGACATTTGTTTTTGCGTCGAATATTGTCGTGAAATGATGGCGAATGCCGGAAGACGCGATCGGGCAATAAAAAAGATACAACTGGTACCATTGCAGACAGCCTGTAGAAACAGGGTCATATAGGAAACAGACAACCAATTGATTTCCCGTAGACCCACATTCACACACACATGACAATCGCAAACTACCTGCGACAAAATCAATTTTGTTACTTCCATTCCTGGAGTCAGTGACCTAAGCCGGTTCGAGATCCATGCCAAACACGGGGTCATGCGGGTTGATTTCCATGAGTTATTTCCCCTTTTTTGACGGAACCGTCTACTTTCACTTTCGAAATCTCTATCTCACCCCCACATCAAGTCGCACACAGAAAAAATTTAACCTGCATGTGTAGAGCATGCAAATAATATAATAACATGTTTGGCACAGACATACCTTTCCTGCAGCATCTATTTTATTTATCTATCTGCCATAATAATAACAATCAATGCCGTTGTCCTGAGAATTTACTCCTTGTTGCTAAGCTGTACCAGGACTGGTTTACCGTCTATATTATTCATAAGTTGACTGTGTCCTATAGCAACGACCGGCAAGCCACATCCATTGTCGCTTCACATACGTATGCGCACGCAATTACGGAAGTGACGTTAACTGTTCGTATTAGAACGTCTGTTACGTCATCGATGTTGGCAGTGTCGGTTCGGGATAGAGACGCGAATTGTTCCGTTGCCGGGATACATACGTAAACAAAACACACGCTTACCATGATTATAATATCTCTAGTTACCATAGTTACGCATGTATGTCCTAGTCACTGACTTGTACACTATTAAAGGAACTGCTTTTCAGCGACTCGACAGAGACTACTGTCTGTTTCACGAAAGCCGCCCACATTTTACGGCTATATAAACAATGCAATAACAATATTTGTTTCATACTGCTAAATTTTATAAATACATGTATTTAAGAATGAGCTTTCTTGATATTTTGTGAAATTTGCTGCAATATTGATTTTGTTACAAAAAAACAATTTCCCCATGTTAAATCCCCGTAGACATCTTCACAGAGTGGGGATTTTTTTTCTAATTTCAGAAATAGTGGACCGATTTTCCAAATTTAACTTTTGTTTTCTTAGTTAGATCTTAGTTAGATCCTTTCCAATATATCTAGCCAGGTTTCGGAGTCACTTTAAAAAAAATCGTTTTTTGACTCCTCCCACAGCTCCTCTATCTCCTTTCCCCCCATGTTAAAGATACATGCCCACTCAGTAGGCACAAAATATTCTTTATATCAGAGACATCATATGAGACATTTTCTGGCAAAATAAACATTCATTCACCAATACCCCACGTATTGATTAGAATTATTATACATTTTATATGAGAAGTAAATTTCCACACTGATATCAGGGCCGATAACCGTGTTTCCTTAAAATGTTAACTGACATTACTATTTATTCTCTGTATTTATTTTTTGATGTGCAATGATCATACTTTATAATCTGTCGGAAATATTATTTTTTCTGGTGACGCATTCAATTAGTATAAATAATTAAAAAATATCATGCCTCATTTACATATGAAAATAACAAAACAGTCATCCTCCCCAAAAAACATTATTTTGATGAAATTCCGTAAAATATTGATTTTATTGCGAAAATATGGGAATTTAACATGGGGCCTAAAAATAGATTTTTGTTTAGATATTTTTATTTGTGGACCGATTTGCAAAATCTAACTTTTGTTTTCTTAGTTATCTAGCCAGGTTTCGGAGTCAATTTCCAAAGTTTTCGTTTTTTAGCTCACCTGAGCGAAACTCATGTGAGCTATTGTTACCGCAATGTGTCCGTCGTCCGTCGTCGTCCGTCGTCGTCCGTCGTCCGTCCGTGAACATTTTCAAACGTCTTCTCCTCGGTAACCATTGGGCATATACAGTAGCGCTTTTCTGCAGGTCAACTATGCGTACTATACCAATACTATACGTATACTATACCAATACAATATGTTTTCTATACGATATGCATATAGTATAAACGTACGGTATGTTTGTACCGTACATACCAACCAATATCGTATAGATATACCATTCAAATCGTACGTTTATACGATGTGTATACATCTGTATAATTCTGGTACGTTTGTATCGTACAAACATACCAGATTATGGTATATTCATACCATATCCGTACGGATTATATCGTATATACTAACGGAATATCGAATGTGTGTATAATATTCGTATAGTACGTTTGTACTATACGATGATACGGTACAAACATACCAATATTATATGATCATACGATATGCTCATTAAATATACCAATACTATACGATTACGATATGTATACGATATTAGTATATACAAATAGGTAAGGAGCAGAAAAGTGCTACAGTTTTCTGTAGTCACCAAACTTCATGGTGATGGTCCTTAGGTAGGAGGATTACAAAATTGTTCAAATGACGTCATTACGTAATCCAAGATGGCTGCCGTCTAAAAATAGCACAAATTCTTCTAAATCTTCTTAAAAGTTATGGTCCATGGGTGAAGCCTTTTCAGATTTGTTAAAATGGATGTCATCGCTAATCCAAGATGGCCGCCGTCTAAAAATAGCATAAATTCTTAAAACATCTTCTTCTCATGAACCGTCAGCCGGATTTCGACCAAACTTGGTAGGAAAGGTCGATGTACAAAGCTCTTTCAAAGTTGTTAAAATGGTGACCCCGGGATCAAAAATGGGCGTGGCCCGTGGGGTCAAATTGGGGTAAAATGATATTTTTGACCGAAAATGGTCATGTCCATATCAAATCGAAGGTATCAAAGAGGCGATCGCTCTGGTACATTTTATTGTCGAAATTGGATGGAAATTTCATCCAAGATGGCCGCCGAAAGGTAAAAAGGTCGTTCTTTTATTAGAGATTTCAAAATTCTTCTTCACACGAACCGCTTGTCCCATGGTGGCGAAATTTCACAGTTATGGTCCATGTGTGAAGCCTTTTCAGATTTGTTAAAACGGAGGTCGTCGCTAATCCAAGATGGCCGTCGTCTAAAAATAGCACAAATTCTTAAAAAATCTTCTTCTCATGAACCGACAGCCGGATTTCGACGAAACTTGGTAGGAATGATCGACGTAGAATGCTCTTTCAAAGGTGATAAAATGGTGACCCCGGGATCAAAAATGGGCGTGGCCCGTGGGGTCAAATTTTATTTTTGACCAAATATGCTCATGTCATATATCAAATTGAAGGTATCGATGGGGCGATTGCTCTGGTGCAATATTTGTCGGAATCGGATGATTATGTCATCCAAGATGGCCTCCAAAAGGTCCATTTATTCGAGATTTTTTACGTCTTTTTCTCAGGAACCACATGGCCGATGCTGGCCAAACTTCATAGTAAGTTAAGATCCTTGGGTGAAGCATTTTCAGATTTGGTAAAATGAGAGTCATCGCTTAATCCAAGATGACCGCCATCTAAAAAGAGCACAATTTCTTTGAAACACGTATGAACTCAATGTCACATTCTCCTCTGGTGTTCATGGAGTCAGGTGAGCGAATTATGGCCATCATGGCCCTCTTGTTTACTCCTCCTCCACCTCTTTCGCCTCTTTTTTTTCCCATGTTAAATTCCCATAGGAAAATGTTTTTTCGCTATTAAATCCATATTTTATTTCACCAAACAAACAATTTTGGGGAGAATGACTTTGTTATTCGTGAAAAAGTACTTACATTTAAATATTTTTTAGATTTAATGTGTTTAATAGCCAAATGTTTGTCGACAGAAAAACCCGGCAGTAGTCTCTTGGCAATTCATATGATATCGCCGTTTAAGGATCAACTACATATAACTATAGCATCACACTATCCGATGTTTTTTGTCATGAATATCTATAAATGTGGCTGTGAGTGGATAAATTGGGCTGTAGTGTTTACTGGCCAGTGTAGATCCTGATCAGGATCTGCACTGATCGCCATTCCAGCAATGATACATCCGTTATGCTGCTAACAAGCAATGTAGATTGTTATCAGGCTACAGGAATGCGATATTTTATCAGGAGCTACGCTATTCCTGCTACACAAATACCATTAGCCCCATTTCTCCAGTCACAGCCACTTGAGGATTTGACTGGAGAAATAAGGCTTATTCCATTTGCCAACAGTGCATTCGCGCAATCTGATCGCGGTCTGCACGGTTGGCGAACCAATCAAGTATACACACCCTTCATGTTTCATACCAACAACATATGTCATTATCAGGCTGGTATATTTTACTCCCAGACTCGGGGATAGACTGCTCACACATGGCATAAGCCCCATTTCCCCAGTCAGTCACAGGCACATATGTATGTATTAATCCAGTGTCTGGCGCCGTCTTTACGCCTGAATGCTAAATTAGCCATCAACTATCACCAAATCGTAGTGCTCACATTTATGACCAGCCAGCCTATGTCCTGATATGTGAATATCCATAATTAAAAGGATGTATTGCCTATTGTGGCCCGTCTATGGCCTGGGGGCCGTTTCACTAAACTTCGTACGAGTGAAATGTTCGTAAGTGCAAATTTAGGATCGTCTGGATATTTTATTTGATGGATTTACGTTTATAGCTGTGCTCAATAAATGTAAATCCAATAATTATTGAAAACAAAGTTAATGCCAAATGTACGGACTTTCATAATTTTGCATTTACGAACATTTTAGTCGTACGAAGTTTAGTGAAACGGCTCCAAGATTCCGAATTGATATAATTCCGCATGTACTCTGAAAATATTGTCGCCATTTAGGACGCCATTTACGAAAATTATTGTAAATTTAGTAAACATATTTTATGAAATTACGCGGATGTCCGAAGGTACAAAATCGTCCAGGGCCTGATCTGTGACTCCGTTTTCAAAATTTGCAATATTTTTCATAAATAAAGTCAAAAGTTGACAACATTTTCAGAGTACATGCGGAATATAATTCCGCATGTACTCTGAAAATATTGTCCACTTTCGACGTCATTTACGAAAATTACTGTGCATTTTGTAAACATATTTTATGAAATTACGCAGATATACAAGGTAAAAATCGCATGGCGTGTCTCATACAGTATGTCTAGGTCCTGATCTGTGACACTAGTGCAAGAAATGGGGCGTATTGTAATTGTGACCAGTCTGACAGCTATTATGTTGTTTTGGCCAGTCGACCTCCTGATCTGTGACTTGTGAATCGGGACGTATTATATTTGTGGCCAGTCTGGTGCCAGTCTGGTATCTTGTTCTCCACTTTCCGCTATAGACAAATCAAGAAAGGGAACTGAGGCTTCTGTTTAACCCATCAATATTATAAGTTATTGTGATTCTACACAGGCTCTATGGTGTAATATTGCCCGTCTGGAGGCGTATCGCCTCGGGTGAACATACCTTCAGACGGGCAATATTACACCATATAGCCTGTGTAGAATCACAATAACGTATTTGTCATACCGCAGATCCTGTTGTGGCCGGCCGTATAGACATATCTCTTATTTTGATCTTTGCGTTTTTTCAGGAAGAAAAATAATCCGAGATTCGATTTTCTACCGTCAGTCTTAATATAAAGGCGTAAATGAACATTTTGTTTTTTTATTATTAAACGAAAACAAACTAAATATGGAGTAAGAAATCCATCGAAAACGACTTTATGACAGTTTTTTTATATCGTGTAATTTAATGTATATTCCACTGCTCTATCGATCTGCTCTCCCTTTGGCGCCTCTAGAATAATGCGACTGGTTCCCAAACATTCGCTGTCATTGCTACGCCGCGGTTTCGTGCGTGGAACCCATATTTGTGACTTAAATATAGCCGTGTCATGAAGGCAAGCGCGTTTAGATTTGAAAAGCAATTTTCGTTATTTTGGCTAATTTTTCGCTCATATTTTGATGAGCGAAGAATATTTATGGAAAAATAAGCAATATAGACTGGTTTTGAGTGTACAATTTGTTACTTGTATTGATAAATTCGGGGTTTTATTGTGTTTAGTGAGGAATACAATATATATGACCAGGCAAGCTAGCCAATCAAAAGCCGAGAAACTTATCTGCGGTATGACAAAACGTATTATCGCCCCTGAATAGTACAAAATGCAAGAATCATAGTACCAAAGGAAGGTGATTTCATTGAAGCTTAGAATAAAAAAGCAAAACAATTTCATTTTTTTTACTTTTTTTTTATAGTCGGACATTCGGTCCGGCGACTTCCGGTTTACCGTCGGACCGGCGGCAATTTTAACGGACATGTCCGACGGATCGACGACTTTCGCGGAGACTGAATTGTATAATACATGAATCTTATCTTAAAGTGAATACTCTAATTCTGAGACCTTCTGGGTGATATATCAAGAAATGTCGTAGTCGGTACGCCCATAAAATGATGACGTCACTCACCACTGTTACAGTCGTCACTAATCGAAGTAATCACCACTATCGATTGACACTGATGACGTCATTCACCACTATGTCAGTAATTGAAATAATCACTATCGGGTGCCACTAATTATTAAAAAAAGTGACGTGGGAAATACAAATCTTCAAGTTATTTCATACAAATATAATAAAACGGAAAAATATAATTTTCACTATTTATTGCACAATATTTTTAGGGAAGCAGACTAAATGTGTAAACTAACGTAGTTGTAAGAAATGTATATTTACAGCAGATGTGCGTCTCTACTCATCCCAACACATCAATTAGCCATTCAAAATGGAAACAACGTTTATTAGTATGTGGAAACTGGCCTTCCTTTAAAATGCTGAATTATTTTTGTCGTCTGCTGTTTAATTTCCATTTTCGCATCAAAACATGGTTTGACAGCTTTTCAGAATCATTTCTAAAATGCTGACAAACCATGTTTTACTAGAAGAAAAGGACAACATATGAAATAACAGCAGATGACATAATTCGGTTCCTGCATTATATTGGTTAATACTAATGATCCATGGATGTTATTACCTCCAGCAGGGAAACAAACCAGTTTCTGTAATTGTTAATCCCAATATCGCTCACAAACTGGCGCTGCTTGATTTGCGCTCCCATCGATACCGCTATCGCCAGAGAGGCCTCTGGGCATCGCAATCAAGTCCACGTAAACCGGACT